>CM023451.1:201166313-201277263 GCA_013339765.2 Haemaphysalis longicornis | reverse complement strand
GCGGCTATCCAGGCGCTCCGTCTTACAGGTTCAGTGGGGAACCTGAATGTTCTTATCTGAGACAAAAGGTTACGTGTGTCGCTGATCGTAGGCTACAACCTGGCACACAGCAGCACGAGCCACGTTGCGTGGACTTCGAAGTTGAAGATTCGCGACAAGAAAGCATGTAGAAACCGCGAAGACCGCGTCCCTACACAGCAGCAAAATGCGCAGTTCGGGGAGAGACCGGATGATTGCTAGGGGCGCTTCCGGTCACTGGCGCGCTAGCGCACCCTGGTGGCGGGGCGCCTGTGAAACCGCGTATAAACGTTGACTCAGACTGCCGTCTGCTACAGACACTAGAGTGAACTAGAACACTGGTATTCTAGTTCACTCTACAGACACGCCGGGACTCGACTCTCCTCTCCGCCTCCTTACACCAAAGAGTTAATACTACTGACTCCCTTACGGCCTTCGCATTGGGGCGTCTTGCTGCCTGCCGCCCTGCCGCCGCATATCTCTATGCCGCCGCAAGCTGGGGGTGGCGCTGCTAGACCACTGTTGCTTCGCCGCCTCCAAGTGCTCCAAGCGCGTTCACGGGCGCAGTGTGTGCACGCAGCGCCAGTTACAGCCGCATGTGTGACAACTTGTGACGCGGAAAGTGCATGGTTGCACATCATCCGATGAATATGCACTGCCCGCATCTAACCTGGTAACGTTGGCCAGCACTCATAGCGGCGAAAACTAATGGTGGCGCCATGAAAAGATGTCCTGAAGATCGACCGCATTGTGGAGAAATGGCTTCGTGTTCTGCAGGTTGAATTCAAGGACCTAAAATTGCCACATTCACATAGTGAGAGCCTTATCACAGTGATGTTGCCTTCCAACAAGCTAGCATTATTTGGTCAGTTGAAGCCTCATCGTTGAGCTGCTATTGACTCACCAATCGGATTTACGATTTGTGTAGGAGGATTGCGAACCTCTATGTAAATATCCAGGCCTTGCCAGTTTTTACGAGAAATCAAACGGAAAAACTCGCACGGCGGGGTAGGAACACAGCTCACAAGGAATATATTTTTTTGAATCTGTAAACGACAGATGGGATCATTATAATTGCAGCAGACTGGACAACTAGTCTGCATTTGTATTTTTTCTACCCTGTTTATTTTTAATGACTGGTGTTTCATGCCTTGTTTCCTGGTGGACTATACTGTGCAGATTAGGGCGGACTTTTGGGATAGTTTGCATTGCATTGTAGACCTACGATGCGGTCACAAATACGTAGGGAAGACATCGCGATACTTGAACGTGTGCTTGCGAGAGCATCTGCGGGTCCCTTGTCTGCGAGAGCATCTGCGGGTCCCGGGACAAGGTCCCTTGTCCCGGGTTTAACGGCACCAAAGAAATGTAGACAAAGGAACGAGCCGCCGAGATTACTCCTTATGATTCCTTTAATCCTGTGAACTCCTGATGATGATTATGGGGCACGAGAGAGGCAGATCTACTTCTTTTACAACAATGATCATGTGAGGATCTGCTCGAAAGGACATACGATGCTTCTTGGTATGATGTGGAAGCACGCAAAGGACGTGATATCCTTTCCTGTAGAGAAATGGGCTTCCTTTTCAGACGACACATGCTTGACCAAAAGGGCAGTATTACAAGCAGCAGCCAAGATATTCGATCCGCTTGGTTTGTTATCCCCGTGCACGATCCGCGCCAAGATAGGCTTTCAAAGACTATGGAAAACAGACGTCACGTGGGATGATCCACTCCCTAAACAAGAATGCGACGAGTGGAGGAGACTGATGTCGAAGGCGAAGGAACTGCAATTATTAGAAATTCCACGATGTTACGCAAGCAAGGACAAATTAAAAAAATCGCACAAGCTTCATGTGTTTGCCGATGCGAGCCCAGCAGCATACGGAGCGGCAGCATACATAGTAATGTTGTACAACGATGACACGAAAGAATCTAAGCTACTGACAGCGAAAAGACGCATAGCACCAATTAAAGAGTTGAGTTTGGCAAGACTTGAACTGATGGCAGCAATGTTAGCATCAAGGCTTAAATAATGCATAACGAGCCACTTCAGCAAAGCAGTTTAATATATAGCCTGCTGCACCGACTCAATGATTCTTCTTCATTGGATTAAGGGGACAAGCAAAAGAGATTCATTCGTCACCAACAGAGTCGCAGAAATAAGAGACAAGACATCTCAAGCAAGCTGGTCTTTTGTTCAAGGTGAAGACAATCCGGCGGACCTACTAACACGTGGAATAAGCGCAAAATTATTGATGTAATCGAACATCTGGTGGCACGGACATAATGGCTGGCCTCAGATCAGCAGGAAAAAGCAAACATGATAAGTACAAAAATGACGATGGATTACCCGCCCGAAGTACAGTGCCATAATGCACAGGTATGACTGAAAGCAAACCAATCATGGACGTCGAAAAGTATTCATCATATGGGCGGCTTCTACGAGTGACTGCATGGGTATTCAGGTTCGTAAACAACGCCAAAAAAGACTATCGTAAGGGGCCGTTGACTGGCAAAGAGGTGACAACTGCGGAGACATACTGGATACGACAAACTCAAGGACTAATCTGGAGGCAAAGTGGCGGTAGTGCGACAAGCGCGAAGACCTTTGAAATAAGTGGACAGGAAGTCTACTTGGACGATGAAGGACTCATCAGACTAACAGGACGCTTGCAATACAGCCAAGTGTCAAGCCGGCATGTCATTGTACTGCCAAAGGACGCAATTTTCACGGAATTGCTGATACGTCATGTTCACCAACTTGTGTTACTCGGCGGCGTTCAAATGACACTCGCGCAGCTGCGTACCAAGTTCTGGATTTTGCAAGGTCGCCAGGCCGTGAAGCGAGTCCTAAACAAATGCATGGTCTGCAAGAAGCACAACACCAGACCTGCCAGTCAACCAATGCCTCCACTACCGGCGGACAGGGTCAACGAATCGTTACCGTTTCAAGTGACAGGGCTTGACTTCGCGGGTACGCTTTATGCGAAGTACAAAGACGAGATTATAAGGCAATACGTGGTAGTTTTCACCTGCGCGGTAACGAGAGGAGTGAACTTGGAGGTGATCAATGACGTGTCTACGAGCAGTTTTTGCCAGGCTTTCAGGCGGTTCACAGCCCCAAGGGGTATTCTTGCCGTAATCTACTCGGACAACGCAAGAACCTTTAAAAGAGCTGAGAAGGAGATCAACAGAATGCTCGAAACTATCAGGCAGCAACAAGTGAAGGATGACTGTAGTGTTCGAAACATACAGTGGAAAACGATAGCCGAGTGCGCCCCATGGTGGGGAGGTTTTTATGAGCGCCTAATTCGAAGCCTGAAGACGTCGATGAGAAAAAAATATCAAGAAAGACAGCTTCAGTGGAGGAGCTGCGAACAATTGTCGCCGAAGTTGAAGGAGCTCTCAACAATCGCCCTTTGACTTACGTGTATGGCGAGCCCAATGAGCCCATGCCACTAACGCCGGCAGACATCATAGGCGGACGGCAACAGCTACACGACGGACAAGCGAAGACACACAGAGTAGATGTTGAAGAGGAATGGAGGAGTCGATGCCGACTCGTAAGAGCTTGGTGGAAGAGATGGCATCAAGAGTACATAAAAGAAATAGGAGCAACTGTCAAGACCAAGGCACGCCACGCTAAACCACTCTCCATAGGAGATGTGGTGCTAACTGAAGACCGGGGCCCAAGGACGTTTTGGAAAATGTGCCGAATTGAGAAAACCTACCCTGGACGCGACGGAGTGACACGGGCTTGCCTTCCTTCGGACGGGAAACAAACAACTTCTCAGAAGATCGGCGAATCACATCTATCCCTTGGAGGGCTGCTTCAAATGACCCGCCAAAGCGCAGTGCGATTCAAGTTGGCCGGGCGGGAGCTTGTAAAATATCATCATCAAGGCGCTTGAAGACGAAGAGCAAGAAGACTGCTCCTTCGCGCGAGGGCGCTACTTCTACTTCTTCATTGCTTTGTTCCATGCCGTACTGGTCTCGCTTCTGAACAATATCGTTCTAACAGAACAAAAAAATCTTAGCCGTGTCGGTTAAACGTTGCCACCGCGAAAGCCCACTGGTTTGTTCAACGCTCATGCCGCTCTTCTCTTGCGCGGAGACGGGGCGACGCAGTGAGCTTGCTGGTCTCGCTCGTCTGATTGCCCCCACCTCCCCGAAGGGAATCGTGAGGAATGCGAATGCATTTCTTTCATATAACAGAAGCCAAGCGAACGGTCTAAACTGGAGCAGAGCGAGCAGGAGACTTAGCGAGAGAGCGCGCGCGAGCCGACCCCGGAGGTCTGGCGGTTTATCGGTTACGCCGCGCCGAGCCAGGTGGCTGAGAGAGGAGGCGAGCGCAAGGGGGGAGAGGGACAGCGGCGCAGCTGCCCTGTCACGGCGCGGGGAGGGAGAGTGACACACAG
This sequence comes from Haemaphysalis longicornis, assembly GCA_013339765.2. Classification (NCBI taxonomy): domain Eukaryota; kingdom Metazoa; phylum Arthropoda; class Arachnida; order Ixodida; family Ixodidae; genus Haemaphysalis; species Haemaphysalis longicornis. Next base: position 201,272,824 of record CM023451.1, on the reverse strand, counting down.
CGGCGCACGGCAGCGCGGGGAGAGGAGGTGGAGTATGTGACGTCACGGCGCGGGGAAGGGAGAGGGACGCGCGCGGGCCCACGCCGTCGCGCCGCGAGGAGCGGTGACGGGCGTGTCGTCACGTGGTGGTGACGTACTGCGCCGTTGCTACCGACGCTCCTCTCCGCTCCACGCCGTTGCTAGGGGATAGGAGGACTCAAGCTGCCTTGCTCTTGCGCCGTCTTGCGCGGAGAGTCCGGCGGGGCGACGCAGAGTCCATTCCTTGCAGTGAGGTGGTGCTGCCGCTCGTGCGGCAAACTCAGACCCTCGCCAACGGAGGCCAACTGCGCGTGCGAGGGGGAGAAAAAATCGTTCCATGCGCCGCAAGGCCCTTTGCTCGTTTCCTCTCGTCTTGTTAGGGCCCAAGTTCGCCCTAAATAAAAGTTCTTTCTTTACCGTTGTGTCCCATCCTACGTGACAAATTGTGGTAAGGTGCGGGGTAGTCCTCGATGGCGCGGGGTCTTTCACCAGGGCTGGGCCTGGGAGCATTGACTCCGAAAATAAAAGTTGATTTGTACAATGTACGCACACAGTCTTACGTCTTTCTTAATGATGTAATGGGCGAACTTTCACGGCAGAGTTACGGTTACCGATGATCTCCCCCTCTCGAGCTTCGCCCCACTTATCATCATTCATTCCGTGGATATGGCGTGATTTTTTTTAATCTTTGTTGACACCATGGATTCCGCTCTCCGCTAAAGGCTTAAAAAGCGAACGAAAGACCTGGCCGCTTGTGTGCGGCCTGGCCTTGCCCTTTCGCGGTGTACGTTGCTGCAGTTGCTATCGGCGGCACGTGACTTTTTATCGGCGGTGAACTCGCAGCCGCACGGGGAGGATCGTGCGCTCGTTCCCTGTGATGCACCGCGCACTGTTTATCCAAAAAGCCGTCTCAGACGTGGCCCCGCTGGTGCCGGGTCTTATTTTGCGGCGGTGGTAATTCCTACAGGCAGCATGCGAAAAAAAACATTTTAAACCGACACAGAACCCGTGCAAAAAACGCGCTGGATGGGATCGCTTTATCAGTGGCGATGAACGGGAAGGCGCAGAGCAAACCAGCGCCGCCGAGAGCAGCGAGCACCCGTGTTCTGACAAGCTCCATCCATGGGTTGCATTCAACACTGACGGGAAAGCGTTTGTTTTCACTTGTTTGGATAGTCGTAAAAGGTTTAAGCACTCCGGCGCTGCGCTAGTAGATGAGCCGGCGAGTCATTTCGCAAAACATTCGACAGATGGCGCCGTACGCATTAGCGTGTCGCTACGCAAAACTGATCAGATGCTCTAGTAAAACTCCCCTCGCGGTGGTTACGTAGCGGGACTGCAAAATTTAGCGTTTAGCGTATGCAAAGGCAACAAACGTTGTACTAAAACTCTCTATTAGCAGCAAAATAGCGTGCGTACGTGAAGCCGCAACATGGCGGCAACCAGCGCGAGATGGAGGAAAGATGAACCCTTCCGATGAACCCTGTGGTTTTAAATACGTCAAGTTGTTAGCACGTCGCCCTCACGCAGCTCTGTATCGTCGTAACATCGCTGACTGTCCGAACGAAGCTTGCAGCTAAGCCAAAGCAGCGACCGAAGCTGTGTGTGTGTCTGCATCGCCTCCTGTGTGTTGTGGACGCGTTCGTTTCGCGATGAAATGCGACGTTGTACTTCTGCAGGTGGATAGTGCTTCGCATGGTCTGGATTATCTTTCTCGAGCGACGTATGACTCAACCTCGCATGTGGTATGTGCAGTGTGCCTTCTCGGCTTGCGCGCCAGAGTTCAGTTACTTGCTGTTCGTCCCCGCAAACCGGCGCGCGAGGTGAGTGCCGAATTTACGACGGGCAGGAGGAGGCAACCGATCGTCTGTCAATCGCGGTGCAGACTTTGCAACGCATGTTGTGACGTTGTGTTCGTTTCGAAACGCATCGCTGGATTGTTTTGAAGTAGAATAAAAGGTATGCGTCAATCCCGGGCATTCGGCTCAGGGCGTTCTCTGCGATTGCACGAAAGAAGTGCCACGGGGCTTCGACGCTTTATTTATGGTAGGTACTCCAGTAAGATAATATCCATGTCGTGTTATGGCCGTGTTGCATTCAATACAAACGGTTAAGCGTTTGTTTACACTTGTTTGGATTTGTCGTAAAATGTCCAAGCACTCCGGCACTCCGCTGGCAGATCAGCCGGCGAGCCGACGCTGAGCAGATGACACATCTCTTCGCCGGTAATGCGTGAAAAAGCCGCCCAATAGCAGGATGTCTACCTCATGACGAACATCTGGGAATTGATGACGTAAACATGTGAAGATGGCGGCGTCCGAAAACACTAAGGGAAGGGTGAGAAAAGGGCGACAAACTTTGCAAGAAAAGTGAGAGCTTTCCGCTGCACGTAAAAGAGCATGAACTTGGCACAGCTGACGTTGACGACCCAGTCTAACGATTGCGCTAGTTCATTTATTGTGCAGAAAACGCCTTTCAGGGCCCCTTTAACTTCGTCTAACTGCTTCTTTGGTTTTTCATTTTGTTCCATCAGGATCCTATCTGCTCCTTAAGGCCATTTAAGATTTCCGCCTTAGCATCCTGGGCGGCCCTACCCACCCAACCTACCTTTGGTGCGATTGTTGTCCGATTTTCCCGAGGTTACACAAAGACTGCCATTATCACGTGAGTCCTTGGTCTTTGATGTTTCAGTTCGGAATGCCGGCAGGAGAAGGACTGATTCCGAGCGGTTCCTCGGCCTACTGTGTTGCTTTGACTTGCTCCTGGAATTGGCACCGAATTTGGCCCTTTCCGCTCGTGCGTGGCTTGCCACGCCGAGTTTCTTCTTTTTCTCCTTTCTTCTTGCTTTCACGCTTTTGCTTCGAGCCTGCGCTCCCACTGTAATTTCTTGACGATATAGGGGGTTCGGAAAAAGGCTATGCACCTCTTGTCCCCCATCATGTGTTCTTTGCCGCACATCTTGCATTTAGGTTCGCATCGATGTTCGTTCGTCGGCGATGGTTCATACTCTTTAAACGACACCTTTGATCGCTTGTGAACTGCCCACCGAGTCTTTCAAAAAATGCATCCACCGAGTGATCAGCCGTTTGTTGAAGCCGAAAAACAAATGGAAAGGGAACAAGCAGCTTGTGTCTGATTACTCAAACGCTCATTCCTTGATTTCGCTCCGAATTCGTTAAGCGTCCCCCCCCCCCCCAACCCCCATGTATTGCGAAATAGCAGTGCATTTCGCATCCAGTTCGTTCAGTTCGCATCCACTCTTCGCATTCAGCCTTTAGCATTTCCGGAGGTACACTGGTTTTTTTTTTCATTCCCCTACGAGCTATGCTATACTGTTACTTCCGGACTTGCAGATTTTGTTTCCGCGGTTTCATTAACTTACTTCGTTCTTGTAATACGGTGTGAGTGGCCGCATATATAACGACGCACAGCCTTCGAACATACTTAACACTTTCGCGTGGTTCATATTCCCATAAAAGACACAAGTTATCGTCAGGTATTGGGTAATCCCATCCCCGAAACATTTTTTACGACTTGCAGTCATAGACAAATGAAACGCGATGACGAAAATACCAACCGGAACGCACAGATAGAGCGATTTCTCCCCATGCAAGTGAAATTGGCGGGTGGCCTAATTACAGCAACAAAGTTGGGAAAACGGGCTTTCGAAATATACCAATATATTGTGCGTCATTACGGGACCTCCAAAAACTCTATTTGTTTAATTTGCGTGTTCTTGTTCATATGTTCGTGTTCGCATTTCTTTTGTACGTGACTGTACGTATTCTAAAACTCGCATTTGTTGTCCGCTTTGCAAAATAAAGCCAACCTCTCATTGTGCCAATATCAGGTCTAAGCGAGGCGGCAATAGACGTGTTCAATCAGGAGGTGACAGTGGGGATATGCTGATGACGTCGCCGACACCAGTAACACCGGCCAAGAAGCGCACAGAGCCGCCTCCCCGGGTAGCTCCCCGGCTTGTTCGAGCACTATACCATGACGCACCTGTTTTTTGAAGTGCCTTAATTAACGTACTACTTGCTTACGGACGCCACTACAGCAACCTTGCTTAGGGTGCGGAAAGGTAAAGAAAATCAAAAGAAAGCAAAACATTGCATGAGCCCCAATCAGCCACGCAATGCTCATCCCGTAAACGCTGCGGGGAAGATGCGGCAGGCGGCGCTGCGATTGTGAAGCTCCAGGCACATAGCAGTGAATCCGACTTGGTGTATGACGTTTCATAGCGATACCCTCGTCGTCTCATGGCGGTATCTAATAAATGACCCTATAGGGCTTTCTTACCACGGCATCAGTCGGCTTACATGACGCCTAGGAAAATGTCTTCCCAGCAATGCTTTTGCGCATACTAGTGAAGCCGACTACTAGTGAAGCCGACTGAAAAGGGGAGCGTCTTGAACATTTATTCTACATTTCCAACCGGGGAGATTCTGCCATTTTCACTGGATGATTATGGCGCTCCAACGCCTTTAGGCAGTGTCCACAAGCGGTAACTATAGCTGACACGCTTGTAAAGCGGCAGTGTTTTGTTGTATCAGCTAGTTAGATGTCCAGCACAAACGTCTACTAAGAGATGGCTGTTAGAAAGCTATGAGGCCGCACTACTGCCCCTTTCCCTGTAAGACCTCCTGTGAAGTAGATGAAGGTAATTGCCGCAGCTAGCACTTCTGCGGGGACGAAGGTAACTGATTTCTTTCCTGTTTTACTTAAAAGACAGCCAACCGTTTTTTGTGGAGCGAGAATTTCCGAAATCTGAAAGGTATTACCATGTAGTGTCTAAACGGGACACTACTGCTCGTAAAGCAACACCTCCGCATCGGTTTGAGTGCGTGATTCAAAAACCGTAAAAACGAATATCCAAGACTACACTTGATAATTGTTTTTGTAGAGGACAAGTTTTCAAACGCCCCTTTTCATCTCATGTAGTTAAAATTATGCAGTCGCGCCGCTCACTGTTATGGCTGCCAGTGTTCCTTTTGGTGGCTTAATAAATGTCTGTAGATATGAAAATTCGGGTTTTGAGCGTTCGAGGGACCTGTTGGGGAAACCAGTTGGTTCGAGGTGTTTAAATGATACCCTTCAAAAATTGGTTGTCTGTCCCATTTGTTAAGATAAATAATACGTTTCAGTAACACTTACCGGCAGCAGTGTCGCCTGGTTCCTGGAGGTTGGTGCCTCCGAGCACGACGACGACGGCCGAGTCCGAGTTCTGCACCTTTCCCACCAGCGACACCTCCGCCGACTCGCCATGCCTGCGTGCATTTGCCGCTCTCCAAGCACATATCTCGAAAACGGCTCCTTTACGGCGGCAAAAAATGCGAACGCAACCCGCTAAAGCATGTGTTGAGGAAGTCTCGCACTACAAATCTATCCACACCTCTCAACAACCACGCCTTAGTTTAGCCTAGGCGTATTTACGACGCGCTAAGCCCAGCTGATGATCAATTTTCGGTAACTATTTCAAAAACTATTTAATGTGTTTGTATTTTACCTCTCTCAGCTCTCAGAAATATTTTCCTGCACAATCCGAAGAAGCCATGCCAACAGTGTTAAGTCTTCTGTGAGGTAATCTAAATCTACCCTTCAAAATATTTGTACAGATTACCAGTGAAGACTATTTGTACGGGCCAAGAAGTGTGAGGCAAAGTGGCGAGAAGGCAAGGAGCCCATGCCTCTTTCGCTGTGGTGCGCTTCCCAGTCTAAAAACACAACAGGAATACCGCAAAACATAACCTAACAAGAATTCCTGTCGCACGACAAAAAACTTTGTTGGGGCAACAGAAGTCCTGTTACGACAAAGCCATCTGTTCTTACGGCACACATTGCTGTCGCAACGACAAAGTCAATTTTCAACGACACACATTCCTGTAGTCACAACAGAACTACCTACTTCAAGTTCAACTACTCTTCAAAATGAGCAATAACATTCAAACCATGTGAAACTACTGATGGATCATCAGGATCAGGGGAAGACAGGAATGAGGCACGATGGAACGTCAAAATGAGGCCGGGAATACGACGCACGACAGAACATCAGAATCCCGGGATGACAAGAATACGACAAGAAGACAGTACGACACGCCAAAACACGACAAAACTGCAAAAATTTTGTTGTCATTTTCGACTCGGCTCAAGTAAAAAATGTGATTAGGGAGGTCTCGGGAATGAAAACCGCCGCTTTTACGTCGTAAAACTGACAACCGAACCATTGGACCACCCCAAAGGCCCAAGGTTTGATGGGTTTAGTAGCAGCGGGTGAACGTGTGCAGCCAATTGCAATGAAACGAAAAGTTATGTTGGCACGCAGTGCGCAACACCTACAAAAAAGGCCAGATAGGAATATACACAACTATTACATCCAAATGGGTTAATTTTGCAGCTAAAAAATAAACCTAAAAGAGAATTTAGGTCTTCATTGTGTGTAAAATCCACTCCATCTCGCCTTCCCAAGCCGCATCATTACGAGATAGTAAGCCCAGTGCAGACATGTGTTTGGGTGGTTGAAAATAAATAATAAGCGAACAAAAAAGCCATAACCTAACCCCTCAAATTAAGCACTACACACAAAAAAAAGCAGCGGCGCATGAATTCAAAGGGAAAAACCGGGTAAAATACGCTTCCGGGTGTCGGAATTGATCCTGGTCACCTGGCGTTATGAAGCCGGCGTCTATCCGATTGAGCTATGATCGCGTTTTCTTTCGTAACAGCAGCTTTATTTACAAATATTGATACATAGCCGTATAGGGGGATTGCAGTTATCCCATAGTACACGAGGACGTGGCTCTGAGAATTCAGAAAAAAAACGAATTTGGAAATCATCCTAGCCAGAAAGGTCAGTACGTTTTTTTGCCAGAGAAGTTTAAATCAATCGAGGAGTAATTCTAACAAAGCCGTAGAGCAATAAGAATATTTATGCTAGAGAGATTGACCACAAGGCGACGGTGTCATTTGCATAAAGTTTGAAATGAGCGACCTTGAGGCTAATGGAATGAAACGGGGCTCTTGATGAAATGCATTTCTGGGTAAAAGTGGGCTGCAGTATTTCCCGGTACCCGTCCTGAAATTGAGTCCCATCTCCTCTGCTGTTCTACCTTGAACTCCATGAGCGCTCGCGAGCCCCGCGCCAGTGCGTCGTGTAGCTCGAAGTCGGACTGGTCCCCGTCAAGGACGGCCACTGCGCAGCCACGGAGGACAGGGCACTTCGAGGCAGTTTCCAAGAACCTCAAATTCATCTGAATAAGATTGCAGTGCGTGTAAAAGTAGCACTGCTGCACATATAAGAAATATAACGCCGTGGTGCAGTCAGAGAAATCAGCTCGGCCATGTAGTTACAGAATACCCGCTCCATCTGTCTTGCCTTAGTAGGTGGTGGTGGTGGTGGTGAAAAACATTTATTAAGACTATGTAGCGCATCTGCGTGCAAGCGGAAGGAAAAAATTCTTCGAGCCAGCCGGGATAGAAAGCTCCCGTATACGCCCCAGGACGTCGCTTTTCAGCCGACAAAGGGCGGTAGGCGGTACACGGACAGTGGGAGGATCTGCCCCACCAGATCCCAATACAGCTTCCATCGTTTCACTGCGCAAAGGTTTGCCCAAAGGATGAGTGCCTGCAAGATGGTTACCACCCCCGCCACTCCTCTGTAAAAGCCTCAGGCACGGGCACCACGTTCAGGCTCTCCTGCAATTGGAAGCCAAGGGGCGAGGTTTAAGGAGCCTACGTTTTGGGTGGCCGCTTGGAGAAAACCGTCACGATGACCACGGACGAGAATAAACCTCTGCACAGTCAATTTAACCTCTACGTTATCGAGCCCAATGCCCCGCCTTCCGCTCTCCAGAACATTTTGGTGTGGCGCATAGGCTCATATACCGCATTCGGGGAGTGCAACATTTCTTTTGGGTTCGTAGTGCGGGCGTTGCTTTTGGGTTTGGGGGAGTTCAAGTGGACTTTGACTTTGAACTTTGGCAGTTTGGGTGTTGGACTTTAGGAGGGTGTCTTGACTTTGATTTAACTGCATTATCGTCAAGAAAGCTTCGCTTTTCAATTAACTTTTTCTGAAGAAATGGACACACCTAAGAAAAGCAAAGTTAAAGCTAGATAAGACCACCAGCCCCTGTTTCCTCAGTCTTCGCATCTCAGCTGTGAAGGTGGCCGATTTTCTTTGATACCTGGAGCCTCTTCGGCTCAAAACTCGATTTCCATAATCTATTGCTTGGAAACGCTAGGCAAAAATCCCATTCTTATTCTTCTGCCAATTTGCGAATGTCCAACAAATCGTCTACTTCAACCGCAGCTCCTTAAGACCCATACAATGTTCATTTTTACACCGAAGCTGTATATGGCTAAATAATGGAAGCCGCTGCGCAGAACGTGGAGCCAACGCCATTGCCGCCTCAAGTTCAACCTTGACGAGTAGCTCTGAATCCCTCCCGGGTGAAAAGCAACTTGCCCGCTTAGAAATCCGACGTAAGCCTTTAAGTACTATTCAGGTAGAAAGGCTTTCGGAGCGTCATTTTCGCAAGTGTCTTTAAGTCTCAGCACGCGCACGTCACGTGTTACCGGTTTATGCGTGCATGGTTGTGAGGATGGGGTGAAGGGAAGGGGTGTGTGAAAGCGAAGCTAGGCTTCATATTCTCACTGATGACATTTAAACGTTTACGCCTCACGGCCCAATAAGACCTGGCCGCTGTCCCCATGGTGTCTGTGGTTTGTGTTGGTGTGTTACACAGGGTAGTAGGGGGGAGAAGCGGACAGCCCCATGTTTTTTCCCGCCAGACTAAAGCTTGAGGCCCTCCAAGTTTCATTCTGCTAACTGGCCAGGAATTATGCTCAATCGCAAATTACAAAAAGTTTTGTTTTATGCACTCCTTGGACTGCCCTCAGCTTCGCTGGTGATCCTTCTTCACAGATTCACAGATTGGAAAGGCGCTGAATTTTCGTTACTGTTCTGCTGCTGTGCTTGTAGTTTTTCTTATTTCTCCAGATGGGCAGCCACAATATCTGAATTTTTGTATATAAATTAAAGCTATTTCGTAGAGTAACAAGGCAGCAACTTTTTGCACACATATCAAGCCATTTCGTTTTCTCGACACACTGAAAAGCGTTTCTGATTGCGCATTTATTAAATTCTCCTTCATCACCGAACTCCTGATTGTCCACAAAAACTGCATTCCTGTGTGAAAAGAAAAAAAATTGATGGTTTGGCAGCGCATACAAGCTGGCCCGAATTTAAAGTTGATAGATGCTTTCCTCGTCTTCCAACACGATATTTTCGAAATCAGGTATCAGAAAAGACTGACGGAAAACATATCGCTGGTGTCTTGAGAGTTTGAGCTGCTGCCTACCAGTTCTATACCAACTCGCACAGATTATAGCCATCCGTCGGAAACTATGCAACAGGCTTTTGTGGAAGCCACGAAGTTGAATTCGCCTCAAACATGCGTGCATATATATATCACCTGTTTTTTAGATGCGGAGCATCTTATGGTCTTGGCATGTCCCGCGTCGGCGTCCGCACTCACACTGCGCATGCGCAACTCTCCTCCCTACACCCACAGCTGCGCGATACTACACTATAAAAAAGAAATAGCGGCGCCCGGTTTCGATCCGATCCCACGGGAGGTACGGGAGGTACGCGGTGCTCTTCCCACTACGCTACAAATCCGGGACAGGAGCAAGTGCTACGAACGCGCCTTATGTCTTTGACTCATTCAAACTACGTCAAGAAGCTACTGATACAACGAAGGCACGCGAAGCTGAACGTCAACGGAAACGACGAACTGAAAACTTTAGAGGAGGATGTTGAATTTCCCGTGGGAAAGCTGTGGCGGGAAGCGCCACGCGCCTTGCAGCTCAACCAGCCCCGTCCGCAGCGCCTCTGATGCTGATTGTGGCGGGATGCCCCTAGGGATTGGCCAACCAAAGAATCCATCACGAGATAGGTTCGCGTTCAACCACCGTCTTCATCTTCCCGTAGGGGAACCACCGAAGAAGAAGAGAAGACAAAGCTGCGAAGAGGAGGGCGCGTACATTGCTCTCAGCCGGTGCACCAATGTCAACAACCTTTACCTCACCAACGCTGACGGAGACTACCGATTCTACCACAGAGACAACATCGACAAGAACATGATGGACGAGTTTCGGCGCCTCGAGAACCACCGCCTACTCACCGTAACACAACAGTACTTGCGTGCCTTTGCCACCGGTGTGGACCCGGACGCGGAATTCCCTCTGGCGCTAGTAAAAACCAGATCACTCAAGATAACGGCAACACAATGGAACCACACGGAACCGCCACGATGCTTCGCATCCTCATCAGGGTTCCCCACGGGAAGAGGGTGTCATTTTTCTATTCTTAAGTGCTGCATTTTTTCTCATAAAGGGTTTTAAAGTTGCAGTAAACGCGATCTCTACTTGGAAACTGGTTGGCATTGAAAAAGTTTTCTTCCTTTAGAAATTCCTGCCACAATAATAAGCGGCGAGGCTTAGAAAGGATACACAGAATCAAGAGAATATTTTTGTTCTTCCGCTATCTTTTATTTACGTTTTATCATGTCACTGAACCGTAAACACGGGAACTATTGCGCTATCCGGATTTATACACTGCAAAGTCGGCAGCGACAGCGTTACGGCCAAACGGCGCCACACTGGGCTTGCTCGACGTACCTGTCTAGGACAGTCCCCGGAAAGTACGCGCACTGCCTTCGAACCGAGGGTTCGAACGCAGTGCGCGTACACAGTGCGCATACACGTGAAAATCGAGCGCCGGATAAGGTTCCCGGGGCAGCACGGGGACGGTCTAGGACTCAGGCCGCAGTGGCCGATCACGGCAGCTCATTTCTTTCCGGCCAAAGCCCCCCACTTCCGGACAAACAAAGCACCTGTTAAAAAAATCTGCGTCAGGAAAAACACACTACAGCGGGCCACACGGACGAGCGACCAATACAGGAAACTAGTGAACGTCAAACTTATCCCGAAGCGCATGAACACGGATCTGTACAAAGGTAGAAGAATTGCTGGAGTACAAGCCATGCATAAGTAATAAAGAACCTCCGCCGGCTCAGTATAGTCTGCAGCAAGGGTTTACTGCACTAACGTCAATGCGGCGGCCATAGTCACCGATTACCTACTGCGAGACACTCCGCAACGAAAGAAGCCACAGGAGCGGAGGAAGCGGTAGCAATAGCACACGGCACTGCCCCGCAAACTTCCCTAACAATTATAGCATACTCAAAGCTAGCCCGAATAAACAGCCTTAGTTGTAGAATAGAATAGGCAGCCGGTAATTAAACTCCTCGACACCATCTCGAAAAGGACGTGCACAAACATGCGAGTGTTCGTGTGGATACAGAGACAGGCCGGAATAGAAAGAAACTGCAAGGCCGACAGAGTGGCGAGGGAATACGCAAAGAACCGCGCGACCTCCGATGAAGAGAATGACTGCAAGTTCAACCCAGTGCCGTTTACAGACACTGACATATACTGAAATACCCCATACAAAAATGGCTTATGGGCGTCTATGGAAAACTTTATGGTGAGGAATGGCTGCCTATGAGTTCTAAGGTCACCCATAAAAGGGAATAAATTGGGCTATAGTCAGCTATTTAAACGTGTATGCATTCGGCACTTAAGACTGTAAACAATACAATTCTCTTTAGACCATTATAGAACAACCTAGTATGTTTAGTCTATAGAGTCACATATATTCAGGATACTTTAGCCAGCTAAAGAAATATGTATAGCTTTAGTTCTATAGACCAGCCGCGACAAAGCTCTTTTCACTGGCTATTGAGCCTTGTTTGGCTTTAAGGCTACAGACTCGAAACCATTCAGCTGTATTTTGCCAGCTATTGGAAAATATTTCTCCTAAAGCCGAAGAGAGACCGCCACAAAAGCTCTTTTGGCTGGCTATGGGCCATTGTTTAGCTCAAAGTCTACAGACTCGAGACCATTCAGCTGTCTTTGGCCAGCTATTGAAAAGAATTCGTCCTAAACCCTATCCTAAAAGGCAGCGCGCTGGCAGGCAGCGATCACCGCGCGCCTGATTTCCGGACCAGCGCGCGCGTTTCCAGAGGCGCTGTCCGCTGTAAAACGCGTGCGCTGCCTGCTGAAAAACGCTTGTTCTGACGCTGTTTTTTGCGTGTGCTGGCGCTGTTTTTCACGTGCGCTGGCGTTGCTTTGTGAGTGCGCTGCCGCTGGATTATGCTACAGCAGGATATTTAGGAAATATCGTTAAAGCGGCACTGACACAAAAACTTTGAAGGCGAGATAACAAAACTTTAAAGGTGTGATAACTTCGGCGATAGATTGATAGGAACACATATACATCATCTGCAAAATATCAGCGGCGAATACAGCCTAGAACATATTTAAAATCAATTTTAAAGTGTGCGAAACGCAACCGAGCAGCCAGCAGAGGACCACGCGCAATCGACATCCCGAGGATATCGTGTAAATAAACAACATCCAAACACGTCACGAGTTTGTGTTTGCCGCTTCCGCACTGCCGGCGTTTTTCGCCGGCTCGCCTGGCTCGCCGCTCCAATCGGAGGGCCGGAGGGCGGAGCTTCTGCTCTCGAGAACGAACGACCCGATCGTTGGCGGCGGAGGCGACGTGATTTCGTCAGCTCATGGGGCAGCTGGCCGCGACCAAAGTTCTACGCCGATTCCAGGCACTCAGTTTCTATTACTGTTTATTACCATTGGATGCGAAAACGCGCCGGAGGCCCGAAAAGCCCACTGAGCTAGCCGCACGGTCGCTGTGCAGGCGGCGGCCACGGCCGCGAAGTGGCCCAGGCCGGCGCAGGTAGCTCGAGTGATAGCTTGTTACCGCTGCACGAAATTGTCCCCAAGTCCCGACCATGGTGGCTTACATGAGAAAGGAGTTAATGATGCGATTGCGGGTTGCATTAAAAATTGGCATCTGCACCGCTTAAGGCCGATCCACACGGCGGACCAAAACGATTATTTGGACCGCGGTCCGCGCATCACGTGACAGGACGTCACCAGATCGCGCGGAACGCCGTTGGACCGCGCAGGACCGCGGTCTTCGCGGTCCAAATATTCGCCGAGGCTTTTCGGTCCGCGGTCTCGACGGCGGGCCGCGACATCAATCAGCGTGGTCTGCCAGCTCCCGCGCCGCGTGGGCGGAGCCGGGGCCAGTTGCGCCAATAGAGAACGTCGCGGGCAGCGCGGTTGATTCGAAGCGCTTGAAGGAGTCGCACCGAAGGAATTGGTCGGGACAGCGAATGTTGTCTGGAAACACAGTATTTTTAGCCAAATCCAATCCAATTTTTGGCTCAAAAAAACCGAGTCGTTCTGTCGTCTGCTTTTCTGCCCCCCGCCACTGCAGCGCAGTTCCGAGAAACTGCGGCGGGCGCACATGTCCCCGCTTTTATGACCGTACGCACAGCGGGGGGTCGAAATACCCCACCTCCCCTTTGTCGGACTTGGCTCCCGACCCAATGTCTCAGGCACCCTAGCTCTGTGTTCTCAGAAAATAAAATAAAGAATGCTTTCTCTTTTTTCTAGGGGTTCGGGAGGCGACCCAAGGACAGTAGCAGACGGTCGCGAGAGTTCCGCACGCCACAACTTGGTTCTGCAGTCCCAGCTCTTTTCGACACATCCACTTTTTAACCCAGCACGACCTTTTCGGCGCAGGGTAGTCTTCTTCATCAACGTACAAAGCTAACGCCATAGCGGCCAAACGACGCTTGCGGTCTGTTTCTATTTCGACTGCTCGAGCCTCCAAAAGCGGTCCAAATATACACAAACTATGGGCGGCGCGGGCGCGAGCCGTTCGTATGGGTTCGCGAGTTCGGCTGGTTGGGAGCACTGTGGTGGAGAGTGTTGCTGGTTGGACCGCTCTGTTAGAGTGAACAATATTCTAGTTCACTGTAGCTCTGTCGTCTGCGACAGGAGAGGCCCTGACGTCACACCCAGCGCAGCCGGAAACGCCATTTCTGTAAGTCGAATGGCGGACTCTTTTTCCCTCTCTCTCGGTGCACCTTCTCCGCCTCCTCCGTCCTGTATCGCCTCTCTTGTCGTCTGCATCTGCCAGCGCCGAGCCGGCGGAAATCAGCTGATAGGCAGGTAGAAGGCCGTTTTGCAGCGCGTGACCGTGAACCTAAACGCGCGGTTACACGGCCTTCAGTGTGGCCGCAGCAGTTTTGCGAAGCGGCTCGCTCTAACAATGCCGCAATGCGTGGTGCCAGGCTGCAAGTCGCGATCGGTACCCAAGGAATTGGGCGTCACTTTCCACCGGTGAATGCATCATTCCGCTGACTAGTATTGCTGTAAACAAAGGACGATTGCAAACAAAAAATTAATGCACACCAATGTACGTACGTACATTGGTGTGCATTCATCCTTTGTTTGCAATCGCCGCCGTTTATAGGTTCCCAAGCGATGGAGAACGCCGCAAACAGTGGGCGAACGCCGTGCGACTACCGGACTGGAAAGTGCCTAAGTTTGCGTTGCAGTTTCACTGGCAATCCCAGAGATGACTATTCAATTAAACGGCCGTTCTATATATATATATAAGTAAGCAGCACTTCATGCAGATTTCAAGCTAAAAAATTGTGGAATGTTTTTACCGTTGTTCGCGTGCCTTCGATAGAATTTTTGCGAAGGTGGAGGAGGCAAAACATTTTATCGAGCAAAAATTAAAAAAAAAGAGGGTGGGTGGCGTCAATAAACTTTTTTTCTCCAAGTTTCAACTTGTCTCAGTGTCAATAAATTCAAGGTGATATCAGCTGAAAACGTTCATACACTAACCTCGCAGTCTGAAGCGTTGTAAAGCGAAATCCAGAGCGAGACCACAAAAAAGACAGATTCCAGATCCAGCACTCTTCCAGTCAACAGACGGACGCCTACCAAGGTAATAGACGATGGAATTATATCAACCGGGAATCTACCTTGTAACAATTGCAAAGGCACTGCCGCGCATCGCCGGCCTGGCAAACTACATGCAGCGGCGATAACCAAAAAATTCGTTGCGAATCGTTCGTTGCAAGTCGCCTACGCACTGCACACCGTGTATCACTTCCCCAAAATCTACTTGACGGGTGTCCGCGCGTACGACGGCACGGCGCGTTCACGATATCTGCACTTCAATAGGCGCGTCGTGATCGCGACCGGAGCGAAAGCTTGACGCGGTACAAGGTGCACTTTCAAGTAGAAATTAAATGACATATTCACATCGGCGCAGCTGTCGCAACTCGCAGCATCCTTTTAGAGTTCCGCAAGACCACAGCGCAGCAAAGCAAATTAGCAATCTTCGCAATCGGACGGCAAGGCAGGCGCTGCCTTTCCTCCATGACTGGCGGACGGCAGGCGGGCCGTTGCCAGGACGCCGTTGCTAACGCGACTTCCCATGGCCGCCGAAAACACGTGACTTCCTCCACACTTTTGCCAATCAGCGGGGATAGCTGGGGGCCTCTCCTAAGCTTTTTTTTCCTCCATGGCTACGGCGGTCCGCCGTGTGGATGCTCTCGGCGCTGCATCGGACCGCGGCGGGCCGTGACGTGGCATCACGTGACCGATCGGACCGCGGACTCGGTCCGTCGTGTGGATCGGCCTTTACGAGAGCGGCACTCGAATATCCGCCGCAGTGCTAAGCCGAACACATCTGTAGGCGGACCAGTAGGCAGACCGGCCGGCTGCTCCCAGCGGGCGTCTTGCCACCCACCGTCTCGAGCGTCGCGCGTCGTTCTTTAGCCGCGGTAGCATTTGCCCTCGCAGCGCCTGCATCACATCCACGGTCGCTTTTAATTAAGCGCCTCACGAGATCAGTACGTGTGGGCATTCGCAGAAACTGCCGTCGATGCGGATTCGACAGTGCTACGGCGGCTCTGCTCTGTGATATCCCTCCGACGGTCACGTGGTCAGCTTTGTTCACACAAAATCCATCGTTTCGCGGCACTCGCTGAAACCGAAACTGCGACTGACCGCATTTAAAATGCCTCTAATTAAACAACCGTCGCACGCTGAAGCAAATGAGGTTTCTACAGGTTATAAGTAGGCCACTAGCTGCTTCGCAACAAAAAAAAAACAATATGCAAAATTTTTGTGTCAGTGCCCGTTTAAGACAGTTGCTCCAGAGCCAAACGCGACACACTCGCGCGCGGCGATGAGAGGGGCCTCCCAAACAGTTGGCTTGGTTTGCTTGGGTCTGATCGGTGTTGGGAACTTTAGGCTTAGCATCGCGGTGGATATTTGATCGCCGCTATCTCTGCAACTACGAATTACAATCCATAGCACAATTTTTCACCACACTTACATCCACTTTCACGCATGTGGAAGTTCTTTTCCGCGATCAGATTGATTTTGAAGAGCGGCGATAAGGTGTCGCTGCCGTGGTCTGGGCCGGTTCGAACCACTTGCAATGCCGTTCGGGCAGGCGCGCCGGCGTGTTTGCAGGCACGGCCGACGTGCGCGCCGATCGTTTCCGAGTGCTGAAAACGCTTTATCATGCTTGATCCAGTTTTATCCATTGGCCTGCTTTATCCATTGTTTTGGCGGACGACGCGCGGAATTTCAAATTTAGCACGGCTTTTGTCGTAGTTGATCGGGTGGATGATGGATCGGGAAACGAGCCGCTGCTGACGGGCAGTCGCGCTGATTGCGAGAGCGACGCAAAGAACGCAAGCGCCTCTTGGGGGCAGCTTTGGGGCGGCGGTTATTTGGGGACCTTCGTCTCCTAGGCTCCGAACACCAAGTGATTTTTTTTTCGCCTACGCTGGTGCGTGCCGCCACTTGCGGCCGAACTGACTTGTGCGATTTTGAACACTGCGGCTGCGGAAACTGCGGTTAGCATAACCGAACTGTGGTGGCAAAGCTCAGTTTGCGCTAACCATGGTTAGCGGGGTAACCGCAGTTTCGTCTGTCGTGTAACGCAGCAAACTGCGGTTTTGTCTAACCGCGGTTTGCTTAACCGTGGTTAACTGTGCCCGTGTAACTAGGGTATACTCATTGCCTAAATTGGTCATCGGAGGCGACCTCATTTGATTGAAGCGAATAATTTTAGTTCTAGCAATACCAAATGTATGGATAGGGGTGCAACCGTACAATGTGCCTCAAACCCCACTGCCTCGATCGTAATCACGCACCTACGCACGCGCTAATATGCTAAGCGGTTGCTGTTTCTGCGACAACAAAAAGGGCAGAGTTGAAAATTTTGGTCAGTTAGGCGCCTTGATTTTGTAATAAGTTAATGACGCATTTTTTCGAAGCTTCTGCAAGCAAAGCTTTTCTTTGCTTCACCGCACAGCACGCGCGTGCACACTGCACTGCTAGCACCGCTTGGGTCCAGTGCGCCGATATGTCAATTGCAGCATGAAAGCGCTGTTCACAAGTGAGGTCCAGCTCCTGCAGAACATTTCAGCACATTTACGCCACTCCGGCGCGCGTAACGCTGCTTGACAGCGGGGCTTAAGCACTGCTAAGCAGCGCGAGCGGCTTTCAGCGGCGCCAGCAGCGCAAACCATCGCTTTCTGCGGATTTCAGCACGAAAATGGCGCTGAAATGCGCTGCCTTTTCGGAGAGGGAAAGCTAAAGAGAGAAAGACTTTTATATAAAAGCTCCTTTGGCTGGCTATAGGCCGTTGTTTAGCTTTAAGCCTACAGACTTAAACCAATCACTGTCTTTTGCCAGATGTTCAAAGAATGTCATAAATTTAAGGAGAGACAGCCATAAACACTCCATTGGCTGGTAATAGGCAGTTGTGTAGCTATAAGTCTACATACTTGGAACTATTCAGCTGTCTTTTGTGAGCTATTGGAGCACATTTGCCCTAAAGCAAAAGAGACGCAGTCATAAAAGCTTCTGCAGCGGTCTACAGAGCAATATATATCTGTAAACATTTGAAAGCGTGACAATTAAGCACAATTTAGTCGTCTTTAGGAAAGTGTTTGGCGCATAATCTACAGTCCTGCATTCATTAAAGCTTCCTTAGCTAACTACATAATGTCATAAGGCTCCAAGCCTCCAGCTACTAATAGAAAAGTATTAGCTCATAAAGCTATAATTAGAGCAACCATTAAATCCTATTCCTTAAGGAAAATCGAGCGCTACACACGGGGACAGAAAAAACGAAGAACGACGAGACAGATGCGCTTTTTCTGTCCTCGTTTGTAGCGCTCGATTTTCCTTAAGCAATGAACCAACTAGCCCAACAGCATATTTTATGAAGAAATCATATTCCGCTTGGTCAATATGACTTATGACGTGAAATTTATATACTCAGAATTTATCCAGCTACATCTACAACACAGATTGAATAACTATTCTGAGGTTGATCGGCCGGTTATATGAAAGTATTTGTTCAATAAGGGTACGTGACAATTCTTCGAACGCCGCTTTATCGAAGCCATTTCCGTTTCATCGAACGCCGTTTCATCGAATTGACGTCACCCGTTTTATGGAATGCTGTTCGGAAGCTGCGGTAGCGTAAAAAACCGCGCACTTTTCAAGCACGAGTCTTTGTCACTGCCACTTCCCGTGACGATAATAGGCAACATGCAGTGAGTTGAAGTTGCTGCGGGTGATAGTGTCTTTTGTGTTGTGATTACTGAAGCTGGTTATTTCCTTTCTTTCAGTTTTCTGTAACTGTGTTTATACAAAGTATTTGATCGCACAAATCGCCAGAAGAGACATTTTCAGGATGCACTAAAATTTATTGGCCGACTGGCAGAAATCAAACAGGTTTATTTTGGGAGTACGAGATGAGCTGTAAATGTGACTGTAATGTACAGAGAGAGAGAGAGAGAGAAAGAGAGAGACAGATAAAACTTTATTGGATCCATGTCATTCAGGTGGCGCTCGTAGCCGGTGGCATCCACCACTCACCGGCGACTTCCACAGCCCTATCGATTAACTGGACCTGAAGGTCCAGATCGGAGCTGCAGAGCGCGGCCTCCCAGTGCTCCTCAGAGGTGATAAGTGGGAATGTATTTTGTGGGCATGCCCATATGATGTGAGAAAGGGTGGCGTGATCTCCGCACAGGCAACAGGCCGCGGTTGGATAGAGAGTTGGGTGTATATGTGTCAGACGAGCTGGGTTGGTGGAAGGTATTTGTAGTAAACGCCAAATGTGCTCTTTGTGGTTATCCAATTGCTGGTCCGCCGGTGGGTAGATCCGGCGAGAGAGGCGGTAGTGTGTTGTAATGTCATGAAATGTGACCAGGTGATCCCTCGCAGACCGCGCCCCGTGATAGAGATAGAGGTTAGGCCCTGCCCGGATCGTGAGCCCTCGCAATGACATAAAAATGTACGAAAACGCAGTAACTGCTTTTATTAATAAGCATTTGCCCTCGAAAAGTCCTCTACTGGCATGTTTTTCCGGTGGTTCGAGATGCGCTGGAGGGCCTCTTCTTGGATAGTCCATGATGATGATGATGATTAGTAGCTTTCCCTTTGAATCGGGGCGTCGGTTGTCAGCAACCTACTTGCCTGTTTTATTACGTTTACTTGCCCTACTCCCAGCTAACCTATAGATTTGCTTCCTCCCTTCAATCTCTCCTTCTTTTCTGTTTTAAACTCATCGCCCCCACTCCCCCATTTTTCTCCCCTCGTGTTCTAAATTCTCATCCGTATGATTACTCCGCCTGCGTACCCATCCCTTCCCTACTTTTCCTCCACCACCACTCCAGTCGCCTCTTCGTCACCTCTATGGCCTTGAAGTTGAGGTTCCCCCTCGCCCCAAATCCCAAAGCCTCCGCCAGCGTCGTTTCCCCCTCACCCCGCGGTGGCCGTATCTCTGTGCAGCTCCTGACAATATGGTCTATAGTTTCCCGATCACTGCCGCAGCATGCACACGTTTCATCCTGCTGCCTGTAGATACCCGTTTATGCCCGGGTTCTCAGGCACCATGCCCGTGCCTCTAAGAGCAACGCACTGCCTCTCGTAATGCCGTAGAATCCCTCCTTCTTAATTTCCCGTCTCTCTGCCCTATATGTCTCCAGGGTTTTTTTCGCTTCCATTCTCTGTGCCCACTTCGTCGTCTCTGCTGCCTCTACCTGCTTTTTAACTGTTGTGTAAACCCCGCTTTCCCCTACCGACTTTCCGTACCGCTTGGTCAGCTGTCTGGTCCTCCGTCTCCACCGCGTGTCCACGCTACTCATATACAGGTACTTAAACACCCTCGCGGCCCATTTTTCGTCCTCCATGTCACGAAGTCGCTCCTCAAACTTTATCTTGCTCTGCGCCTCCCTCGCCTCGAAAGACGACCAGCCCATGTACCACTTGTACCGCTTCATTTGTAGTTTTGCTGTGGGCCCCAGGGGCCAATCTGCCTACCGCCCTCTGATTTGCTCCCAGGCCCGCTTGGGTCTCTGGCTTCATGCACAAAACCGAATTAGCGAAAGTTAATCCTGGTACCATGACCCCTTTCCAGACTCCCCTTACCACCTCGTATTTGCTGTATCCCCAGAGGGCTCTATGCTTCATTATAGCCGCGTTCCGTCTTCCTTTCGTCTTAAGGTGAGCCTCATGCACCTGCGTGTAATCTTCGCTGTTGTTCAGCCATACTCTTAAATATTTATATCTCTTTCACCAATGGTATCCTCTGCTTTGGCGCCTGGTGGCTACGCAAAAGTGCTGTCATCCGGCTGTCCGTAGCTTCTTCTTCCTCTTGCAGGCGGCTGAGGAACCGCACAATGCCGGGGTGTCAGATACCAACAACATTTGAAGACCTGCAGTGCCAACATTCTACATATATATTTTTTCTTGTGAACCCTTGTTCTCCTAAGTGTTGATAGGACCAAAAGGCAGGTAGAAACCGAGGTTACACGCGGATTGCCAGTTCACCGGGCAGCTGGAGCAGCTGGCGTGGCTTTCACACGACGTAATTATTTTCGAACCAGCATACCAGCTACAGACGGCTGGTGGAAACTCCTTCAGCTCGTTAAATGCCTGCCAGCCAGCACGATTTTATCAATACGCGAAGTAACTGTAGTCTATTGACGTTCAGTCCAATTAATGGTATGGCAGGAAGGTCCAACCGCCGAATTTTCGGACGGAGGCCGAAAACTTGGCGCTGCTTGCTGAGGCTGAGACGCTGATGTAGATGCCAGTATCTGGCGAACTCCCCGCACGGGGCACCTTGAGTATTCATGGTGACGGTACTGGCGGTACCGCGGACCCCGAGCCCCCAACATAAGCTGTGACCTACCGTGGTGATGTGTTTTTAAGGTGAAGGGTAGAAACCTCAAACGGTGGCCGTCGGAGCCCAGGTCAAGCTCCGGCGGATGGGCTCCCTGTCTGTTTACAAGGCAGGGAGCTCCGGGACCTCTTTCGATATCAAGGTAACCCGAGCGAAGGAAGTACCCCCGTTTCCTGATTTTTTCCTATGCCATATGGTAAATCGGAAAACCCCCTCCAAACCTGATCGGACCCTGAAAAGGGTCCGCACCGAAGAATCTTTTCCACCTCTTCCTGCCATCAACTCCCCGAAACCCGACAACTACCCACGTTTTTTGATAGTTGAATCTGTTGACAAATCCAAGCCTCTTTCTTCACAATCCGTATTCCTTGTATCGAAGTTTCTTGAAGCCATCCTTGGCAAGAGGTACAATGCTAAAAAACTAAGAACTGGTGAGGTCTTAGTTGAGGTCAACACGCAGCAGCAAGCCACAACTCTCATCAGCCAAACCCGCATGGCAGACCTTGATATCAGTCACACCCCACCGCAGCCTCAACAGCTCCCAGGGTGTGATATCTGAGTCAGATCTCCTAACCGAGACAGAGACTGATCTGCTCGAAGGCCTAAAAGACCAAGGCGTGACAGCAGTAAGGCGCATCGTCATTAGGAGAGACAACAAAGAAATAGCCACCAAACATCTGATTCTGACTTTCGACCGCTGCACACTGCCCGAGCATGTCAACGCAGGTTTCATCCGTTGTTCTGTCCGGCCGTACATCCCGAACCCGCGGCGCTGTTTCAAGTGCCAGAGGTTCGGGCATGGTACCAACTCCTGTCGCGGCAGAACAACATGTGCCAAATGAGCCCAGCACGATCATCTCTCCGACAACTGCACTGCAACCAACTTCACCTGCCCGAATTGCCAGGGTCCACACGCAGCATACTCTCGCGCTTTTGAAAAGTTTCACCTTGAGGAAAAAATCATTGACGTTAAGGTAACCAAAAACATCACCTTTAAGAGGCGCGAAAGAGGTTCGCCTCTTTCCCCCTGGGGAGGTACGCCGACGCAGCTCGCCGGGGGCGGAGCGGCGTCTTGTTTCGGCAGGGACCCAGTACCGAGAGTCGGACTTGGTCCCGCCGCCCCCCCCCCCCCCCCCCCTGGGCTGCCTCTTGCAGCCCAACCAGCCTCTGCACCGCTCGCCCAGCAGCGGCTGTGGTGGCATCCACGTCCGTTGGGGATGCCGCTGCACCCACTGCTTCCTCTCCACCGGCCCAAAGCACACGCAAGAGCACGGAGATGGAGACGGAGGCAGTCGCAGCGACCCCCTCCCGCACCTCACTGCCTGTGCCATCTGTAGTTCTCCCCACGCCTTCGGCACTGGCAGCGCAGCAAAGAACACCCGAAAGGGTATCACGTCAAGGGGGCCCAGTCCGCTTGGCACCCCCTTGCCTTCAGATGACGACATTTGTCGTCGAGCCATTCCGGCTTTCATCGCAGGGGAAGGAACGGTCTGCGACGTCCAGGTCAGTAGAGAAGGCCAGAAAACCCCTTCCAAGAGTCCAAGCCCCGAAAGACCCTACATAAGTAGTCACACTCCAGTTGCTACGAACACATCATAATGGGAAGAGAAAACATAGTTCAATGGAAGTGCAGAGGCCTGCTGAATAATATTGACGATGTATACGAAATACTGCATGCTTATCAGCCAAGTGTAATGTGTGTTCAGGAAACACATTTGAATTCCAAACACACAAACTTCTTGAACAGTTACTTGATATACAGAAAGGACAGGGATGGCTGCACGCACTCGTCTGGCGGTGTGGCCATAATTGCGCGGACATCCTTAGCCTGCCACCCTGTCACTGTGAACACTGCCCTTGCGGCTGTAGCAATTCGAACAATAATATTTAATAGGTTGATAACGGTATGCTCCATATCTATTCCTCCTGATCTTGCACTTTCGAGCTCTGACTTCGAGGCGTTGGTTGACCAGCTGCCCGAACCATACATCTTAACAGGCGACCTTAATGCTCACAATTCTCTATGGGGCTCTTCTCGTATGGATGCCCGGAGTCGCCTGATAGAGAGGTTTCTTACATCCTCTGGAGCATACTATTTCAACAATAAACAGCCTACATACCATAACATAGGACACACACATACTGATATCTTGAGTTGGCTATTGGCTCTGCAGTTCTCTTTCTTCTTCTCGAGTGGGGTGTGGGCACTGACCCATACGGCAGTGACCACTTCCCCACCTCACTAACATACATAGGTAAAGGCCCATGCAGTCCATCTTCCCATAATAGGTTCAATGAAGCACGAGCTAACTGGAATACATTTACAGAGACATCCAAACTACACCACACATCCATAGGACACCTACACGTTGAAGAAGCTACCCAACTGCTCACGGCGCACATCCTCGACGCCGCCAAAAAGTCCATTCCCCACGCCTCTGGTGCCCCGCGCAACCAGCGGAGGCCGTGGTGGAATGAGGACTGTAGGCGGGCGCGAGAGGCCCAGAACAAGGCGTGGGGTATCCTCCGTCGGTACCCCACGTCGGGAAACCTCCTCTTGTTCAAACGGGCCAAGGCATACGGAAAACGTGTGCGCCGTGAGGCAAAAAGTGATAGTTGGCGATCATTCATAACATCTATAAACTCATACACAGACACACGCAAGGTATGGACACGTATACGCAAACTCAAAGGACAACAGACACACAGACTGCCTCTGGTCAGTACAGCAGGGGACACACTAGAAGGTCAGGCTAACACACTCGCACAACACTTTCAACACGTGTCCAGCTCTGCACACTACACAAATACTTTCCTGAAACATAAAGCCTCTAGTGAAAAGAAGTCCCTACGCGACAACAACAAATCACAGACTTCTTACAACTCCCTGTTTTCACTACATGAGCTGAGGGCTGCTCTAAGCACGTGTAAGCTATCAGCCCCAGGCTCAGACAACATCACATATACAATGTTACAACACTTACACGCAGACACTCTTGAAGCACTTCTACATCTATATAATAAAATATGGCTTTCGGGACACATTCCACACTCTTGGAGGGAGGCCATTGTAGTGGCTTTCTTGAAGGAGGGGAAGGACCCGTCGTCCCCCTCAAGTTACCGTCCACTAGCCCTGACGAGCTGCCTGTGCAAGCTCTTCGAGAAGATGATCAATCGCAGGCTCGTGTACTTCCTCGAGTACAATGGTCTTCTCGAGAGCTGCCAGGCAAGCTTTAGGGCGGGGCGAACGACGAACTGTCAACTGGTTGCACTTGACTCATACATCAAGGATGCCTTCGTGCATAAGCAGTACTGTTTAACTGCCTTTTTCGACCTCGAGAAGGCCTACGACACCGCTTGTCGTTATGGGATCCTTAGTGACCTCAGGTCATTCGGTGTGTCGGGTAATATGTTGAACACCCTTGTTAGTTATTTGCCAGAGAGAACGTTCAGAGTAAGAGTTACTCTCTTGGAAAGGCACTGCCACCAACAATCTCTTATTCTATGTATGTAGACGACGTGCAAATATATTTTAAATCATGTATTATGTCAATAGGCGAACGCCAAGTCCAGCTTGGTGTCAAGAAGATTGCCGGCTGGGCAGACAAGAATGATTCAAATTGAATCCTGCAAAAAGCTCCTGCGTTGTGTTCTCCAGGAAGCGCGGGGTCCATCCGGACCCAGACATTACTCTTAATGGCGTGTCGCTTCCTGTGAACAAGGAGCACAAGTTCTTAGGTGTTGTGTTTGCCCAGAAACTCACATTCATTCCACACATCAAGGAACTTACACATAAATGTCTGAAAACAATGAATATATTTAAGGTTCTCTCCCATCAATCTTATGGTTCCGACAAAGAACTCCTACTGCGGCTCTATACTGCTTTGGTTGGGTCTCGTTTAGACTATGGCAGTGTGGTATATGGGTCCGCGACTAAAACAGCGTTGCGATTGCTTGACCCAGTGCTACACTTGGGGCTACGGCTTACGTCGGGTGCTTTTCGCACAAGCCCTGTCGAGAGTCTGTATGTCGAGTGTAACAAGTGGTGCCTTGAGAACCAACGGACGTACATGAACTTGCCTTATGCTTTCAAAGTTTCATCGCTGAATAACCATCCTTTTTATCCAGTCTTTAACGACACATCCACATCTGCGCTTTTTGTAAATCGCCCATCCGTTTCGCTGCCCTTTTCACTTAGAGTGAGAGAGCGAGCCTCGGATCTGAGCGCTTCGTTTTTAGATGTGTACAGATCATCCTTTTCAGACGTTTTACCTCCTTGGAAAGTTCGTCCTGTGTCCTCGAACCTTTCTTTTATGAAACTTGACAAAAACTGGGTACCGCGAGCTGCAATACTGCAGCACTTTCTATCTCTGCAGTTTGAATACCCACTTGCAGAATTTTACAGTGACGCGTCTAAAACCTCCACTATGGTCTCCTGCGCTGCTCATGGTCCGTATTTCAGTGCAGCCAGAACCATGAGCGTCCACACAACAATCTTTTCAGCGGAAGCATATGGAATTTTACTGATTGTACGACACATACTTGAAAATCAAATTCCGAAATCTATCATCTACACAGGTTCCTTGAGTGTTGTTCGCGCACTGTCATCGCATACACCCCCCAAAAACCACATAGTTAATCTTGTATTTAACACTATCATGTCTGTGTATGCGCAGAAGCATCAGCTGCTCCTCTGCTGGGTCCCAGGACACGCTGGGATCACTGGGAACGAGTTGGCAGACGAGAGGGCTGCTGCTGCTGCACTCAGGAACACTGTAGACATAACAACCGTACTATATACAGACCTCGAGCCACACATAAGACAACACTTGCGCAGAACATGGCAAACACACTGGGATGAACAGACAGACAACAAACTACATGTAATAAAGCCACACTTGGGACGGTACACATCTGACTCACACAACAGACACACAGAAGTCGCCTTGGGTAGGCTGCGGATAGGGCACACCCATGCAACGCACTCGTATCTGCTGACGGGATCTTCTAGACCCCAGTGCAGCAGGTGCGGAGAGGCCCTATCCGTAGTGCACATACTAATCACATGCAAGGCACTTCACACAACACGACACAAACACTTCAGAGAACTCTACAGACAACATATTCCCCTACATCCATCGTTTTTTCTAGGTGACAATGTCATTTTTTCCGTGAAACGTGTGTTTGAGTATTTGTCAGACGTCAAGTTTTTAAACCTCATTCCCTATCACGCATAATGAAATCTGGCCCTATACACCAGCCATGCTCATTGTCGTTTTGTAATTTTACTTTTGTTTTTGCTGACTTTACTTAGTGTTTAAGGTTTCACCCCCCATATATGACTATTGTTTTTGCGCTCTTTGCCCCAGTTGGCCTTGCGCCATAAACATCCAACCATCATCATCATCAGTATCTGGCGAACTCATGAAAGCTTAGCTATATGCCAAAGTGCGTGGCCCCATGCTGCAACGAAAGAAATAAGTGGTTTCTTACGCATTAAAATGGTCATACCGAAACGATCAGCATGAAGATAGACGCACTCAAAAAGTAACAATCTCATTTATTGCTCTCCATGTGCCGTAAAGGCTCTGCTCTATTATATACGACCAAATTCGATGAAATGTCCTCGATGAAACGTCCTTCTACCAAACGGCTTTCGATGAAACAGTGTTCGATCAAACGGCTTCTATGAAGTGGCGTTCGATGTAACGGCGTTCGATGAATTGTCTGCAACCCGTTAAATAACGTTCGTTACTGGTCATACCACGGGAAGCGTAAAATTAAGGGCAGCTACTGATTAACGCTCAAATTTAGGTTGCATCTTTGGATACTGCGTGCCGGCAAAGCTTCCACATGATCGTTGAGCGAAGGAAGTATAAGTTCGGAGAATTCCTCTGCGACCCCTCGGTGCCAGCGTCAGCTACAAAAGCGGGCTTCTCTGAAAATTGCCCTTTCATTGTCATAGCAGATAAGAAATAAATTTGGCGGCCCAAGGTACGTGCGGACACGGCCGGAAATGTGGTTGTGGCTGGGAACAACTTTCTCCCGCGGAGCCCATTTTGAGATGAGTCACTGAGAATGGGTGGGAACAATGGGAAGAGTAACCCATGCCAGACCGAAGGAGGCGCAGAAAGAAAATTCCGACAAGCGATAAAAAGGCCGAGGGACACCCCTGCTTGCTGTTTTATTAGATGCGACGCTGAGAGCATCTCTTGTCGGCGGCCCTGTTCTTCCTGCGTGCGTCCGTCGTCGTCGATGGCGTCCGCACTCTCCTCCGCTCACCCCCTCTCCTCTCCGATAGCGAACACTCGCTCGCGAAGGGCATTGGATTGGATTCGATTGAGTTCGCTTGGCTTGGTTTGGATTGGACAGGATTGGATTTTGATTGGATTGCATTAACGTGGATTGTGTTGGATTGTGTTGCGTCATAGCCGCAGCAGACGCACTGCCGCCGGCGCGTGCCCAGGTGAGAGCGAACACTCTCTCTCAACATCTGCGGGTGTGCGGCCCAGCGCGTTCTCACTCCGCCGGTGGGCGGCGCTGCGCACGGTGCTGCGCATGTGCAGTACTCTCTCTCTCCGCGGTCTCCTCTCCTTCGGGCGCGCTGCGCATATAAACGGTGTGCCGCTCTCCGGCGGCCTTTCGGTCGACGGTTGCCCTCCGCTTGCGCTTGAACCGTCCTCAGCGTCGCATCACACCAGGGTTCCCGCGAGGGGAGGTGGGCGTAATTTTTTTTTTGGCAGACTGGTTTTGGCGATTGGTACCGAAGGAAAGCTTTCGCAGAAGGGAAGGGTAAGGCGTTCCGCGCTGTTTGTGTTCGTGCGCGCAGGGATGATAGTGACAGACAATTTCCCGGAGTACTGAAAAATATTTAGTTGTGATGAAGAAAACAAAACTTTAAGCGATGTTGTATTTACCAAATAAAAATTACCAGTGAACAAGTTAGGAAACCCTCGAACGATGGTATCTCCGCACTATTTCCTAGTGCGATGTACCTGCCCATACCAGCATGTACTCAGTCAGCCACATTTCGTCTCCTTGCTCGTGTGCGAGTACATGGCACGTGTTGCCTCGTGCTGGGAATTTCCAATTCGACTGCAATGTGTTGGTGTAGATTTTGTGATGCCATGTAATTGTGCCACTTTTCTCTTTCGTAAATTTCGGTGTTTACGGTGACCGTGTTACGATTAATTGAACTTCAAGACATGCGAAAATGGATACCTGCAATACCACGACAGGAAATTCATCGTACGCATGCGAAAAATGCCGGACTTCTTTTGGGGATAAAGAATGTGTTTCCAAACTACCCTGCACTACATTGGCTTTGCAACACAAAAGTGAACATTTCGCCGCGGTGATGTGACAAAGATAATTATTTTTTTGCGAACTGAGAAAACTTACAACGAACTAACTGAGCAGACTTGGAAACCGTTTTCTGTTATTGCATTGTGTGCGGCCGTCTCCATTGTATTATTAAGAGTGCATTTCCATTTTAGACGCCGTACTTCCACATTTGTGAGTTAAGTATTGAGTGTAATGAACGACCTCTTAGTACACGGTTTTCTGTGGACTACGTAGCGGGCGTCCGCCGAGAATGTACCGCGTAATGTGGCTGTCGAGCGAGTAACGTAAGCGCGAGCCAGAGTGTTGGAATACGTGTGCTGTGTGTTTCGATCGGCCTATGTGAACAACCGCTTACTGGCGGCGAAGTGACGTAGATAGTAGCCCTTTATGCAATAAATCGAATGAATAAACCCCTTTGTTTTACTTTCCTTCAATGCCTGTGTTTAAGACTTTTGTAAATGAAAACTGGCGAAGTGTTTGCAATCGCCACCTTGAACTCTCCCTTCATCGCTGAAGTGTTTACGGAGCACTTATTACAGAAATCAACTAGGAACACAACTTAAGAAGTACGACAGGAGAAGTTCTAGAGATATGCCAGGCTATATGCCGGCATGGCAGCGTGCTGGTAATTTCTCAGTGGCTGCTTGTGTCGCTGTGTTTCAAGTACCGGTTGCGGGATTCTTTTCTGACTGGAGCCCATGCAAAAGTATCGAATGGTCGGCTATTGAAAATCCTTTTTATGATTGTCTTTAGCTATTTGGCCCAATTATCTATAGACGCTATGGCTGTCTTTAGATATTTGTATCGACATTCCTATGGGTGTCTTTAGCATCTTCTATAACCATAGATATGTCAAAAAGAAGAGCTAAACGCAGCCATACAACTCTCCATAGACGAAGCTACAGCCACCCATAAGAATGTCAATACGAATACCTAAAGACGGCCATAGAACCGGCTATAGAATAATAAAGACACCCGTAGAAATGTCGATACGAATAGCTAGAGACAGTCATAGAGCCAGCTATAGAAGAAGCTAAAGACATCCATTGTAATGTTGATACGAATAGCTAAAGACAGCCGTAGGAACGTCTATAGCTAATTGGGTCAAATAGCTAAAGACAACCATAGAAAGGATTTTCTTTAGCCGTCCGTACGATATTTGTGTACGGGAGTTACACAACAACTAGGAAACTATATACAAAACAGCAGGAACAACTTGACAAAGTCAGTAGCATGAAGGCGAATCCAAAAGATCGTATACCCCAATTTGAATTTTTTTTTGTGGTAGTACTAAGCATTGAAAATGCGGAGCCACAGTACAACATATATATTTTAGACCGAATGCAGCAGCTGAATGACCAGCAGTGGCTGTGCTTAGTCGAGCGTTCGGATTCCGTAGGAGCACTGACCGCTCGCGTCACGAGGCTCGCGTAGTGAGCCTCAGAGTGGGCTTCGTCGTCTTTTGCGACGCTGCTACAGTATCTCCTTAGTAAAATGAATAAACACATATGTCCACAGTGCTCAAGCCCACCCACTTTATACCACGGCACGTGGGAATGCACCAGATCTTCACTAACACCCAAAATACAACATCCCAGTGCAGCGCGGCGCGAGCAGGTGCTGACCAGCGAGCACAAGCACGAACAACGTGCTCTGATACAGCGTGTCAAGCAGGCCGCACAACCAAACGGCACTCCGGTCTAAGTGACCCGCGACCACCAGCAACAGGACCACATAAGCCTGCTCCGAGAAAGCGACAAACAAAATGAGGTTCCTTCGACTTAATTCCCTCTGTTTCCCTGCTCTATCCAGGCTGGTGTGCCCGCCGAAACGGGCGCACAAAGCCGATGGAAATCGACAGTAACTCGAAGCCTATGCGTTGGTGCTCACTTGCTATTTGCCCTTTACAGGGAGATTGTAGCCATTGCTTGAGAAGTAATGCCATTCGTAAATGACAATATCGTTCATAATAGAATCGTTAAATATTTCAACTCATCTTAACGAAACTATTCAAGACGATGCAACGATGCAAAACTGCCAAGTCAGTTTTAGTTGTTCCAGCTGACGGCTGTCTGTCGTATGAGGATGCCGTCCTCATACGAAAGAGCATACCTCATACCCTTGTAAAAATATTTTCTTCAGTTTGAGTCTTATGGTCATAAGGCAGTCCTACAATGAAAATATTTCTTTCCGTTTGCAGGCTCTGTGCGTCAGGAATGGAGCTGGTGTAAAGTCACAGCCAAGGCGATTCCCTTACGGTTTCGCGCCTTCCACCCCGCTGGTGCAGAGGCGGCGGCAATAGGGTTACCATGGTGCAACAGGTCGGCTCCCTTCATTATAATCTCCGATTCCAAAACGGCCTTCCCAGAACTTTGCCTCACGGGAACATATCGCCGCTGCTTGGACTCAGATGTTTACCACAAAATATTCCAACTTCCCCGGAGTAACTGATATAAACCCAGGCCCAGGCCACCCTCACGGCAAACGCGGCAGCCCAAGACTTCAGTCGAGGACTCGCTATCCGAAAGGGCCGCTGACTCGCCTGCTATGATGGGGCCTGTTCCGCCATGGATAGAATGATAACGTCCCACATTATCGCCATTTATCACCGCCTCGCCCGCCGTAAATATCCCGCGCACACCCTGAGCTCCCCCATTCGCAAGAACGTGTTTGGGGCTCAATTCTCTAGAGCGACGGTCGTCGCTTCAAACGACGCCCATCGCTTTAGAGAATTGGGCCCCTGCAAAACCACGGTCTCCATTGAAAGGCGGTACTTTATCACTTCACGCCTCCCTGTACCCTCATTCTTAGCCCTTTTCCTTGGATCACCTCTGACGAGCAGTGGGAGGGAGCGCTGGTAGGTGTGACCTGGGAAGTCAAGCCTCCGTCGTGGACAGGAACGCCACTGTCGCAGCCCCGCTCCTCGAATCTATTTTGGTTCACTAAAACTCTCTCTCTGCATCAGGACATTTCGTTCATGTTTGAACACGGACGTATAATGCTGCAGAGATGAAAGCCAAACGCCGGCACAGCTGGCAGAGTTTACGCGTAAGACATCTGGTGGACGCGTACGAACCTGGCGTCAACGGCGTCCACCTGGCGGCTGGGTGATTGCCGGCCCTCTTTCCTGGGGCTGCCCGCGGTTCTCGGCCTCCGGATCATCCCTGCTAGGACCCCGCCCTGTGGGCAGCCGCTCGCTCCCGGGCCCTCCCGATGATGACGATGGCGATGATGATTAGCAGCGGTGATGTAGTCCCGCAAAGAAAACAACACGAGGTGAACGCGCAATTGACGATGATGACGGCCTACAAGAAAACGACACGTACCTACCACCTGGGATTGGCGAAAAGGATCAGTTTTAATCTGTATGGCACACAGTGCAAGATGATGGGATATTGTGAGCGCGAATCTTGCATGTTTCCTGACTGCGGTAACGCTCAGTGTTTAGACTTATCAATATCGCCTTCATGTGGTCCTGTTTTCTACACTGTGTGCGTCCGCTTTAGTGGCGCGCCACTCACCTGTGTGCGCCGCTCGGTAAACGTATTATATTGTAAAAAGGGGTCGTTGGAGTGGACGCACGTGCCGGGTACACGTGCGTATGCGCCTCGCCTTGGCGGCTTGTCGAGGGGTAAAGAGGCGCGTTGGGTTGTGGGCTTGGTAACGAGCAAGCCGCACTCATGTGACGTCACGGCCGAGGAGAGGGGGCCCGGCGCCGCGCGCGGTCACTGGGGTGTGACGTCACGCGCGAGGAGCGGTGCGGGAGCCGGCGCGGGCACGAGCACAACCGAGCGCAAGATGATATTTTGGGATATTGTGAGCGCGAATCTTAAATGTCTTCCCTGCCTGCGTGTAACGCTCAGTGTTTTGGACTTATCGGAATATCGAGAGCCTTCATTGTTCTAGTGGGGGGTCCAATTTTCCACACTTGGCGTCCTTATAATCGCTTTATTTTCTGACCTTTTCCTGGCGCGCCATAATATCATCGTTAATTGGGGGGGGGGGGGGGCGGGTCTCGGTTTTGTAGGCGCCGGCCGCTCGGCGAATAAACGCCTTCCTCGATATTCTGTTCCAAAAAGGGCACAAGCCGTTCCCTCGCAGTACACTGTAGGACGCTAAGTAAATGTGTTGATATGCTGCGTTTTAGCTGTATACCGACCTAAAAGATACCAAACCATTTTTATTTACGAAAAGAACGCGCAGAATTGAGCTGAAGAAATCTATTACCATAAAACATCAAAGGCCCTGGAAAAAATATTGGCATTGCTGGAGTTCTAAACTGGGACGTTTGTAACGAGCTAGTGAGGTAGAACAGTGCAACTATTTCAGCCGTTTCACAAAAAATTAGCAATGTCTTAGCTCGGCTATGCCAGGATATACGTAGCGTGAGCTAAGGTTCAGCAGATTATTCTTAGGTTTCCTGGTTGTCTAGGATTAGCTGATTATCATGCTTACTGCTTCTAAAACGATTTCCAATCCAATCCAGTCCAGTCGAGTCACTGCTCCTCACGCATGAGCAGCACGGCTCTCCAGGAGACACGCGAAAGGGCTTACAAGCGGCTCCGGAGCAGTGACAGACTTGGCTACTGCGCAACGGAGCCGACAGCTGGACACGCGCCAGCGCCAGTGCGTTTGCGTTGGCTATGACGTTCGTCCTCTGGAATGCACAGACAGGAGAATGTGAAGACCTAATTCTCTAAACACCCGTACTACAATTGGATTGGATTTCCAATCAATCCCATTTAATCCAATATTATCCAATCCAAATCCAATGCAAGCCACGTCAATGCAAATTCAATCCAATCTCATACTCTTCGCGCTTGCGCAGTACGGCCCTTCACGGCCCACGCGAAACTGCTCAACCTCGGCCAGTGTAGCTTACGCTACAAAAAATACGAGTGTTTCCAGCGAAGCAGTAGACGGTGTTACATTGGGGAAGGCGTCCCCGTCGCCTCCGTCGCCTCCGTCACGCGTGTGGTAGCATGGTGGTGAAAGGCCAGCAACTGCCTTGAAAATGACGACAAGACGCCCAAGGCAACTTAACCCGTCCACTGCATGGCGAGAGATGAGCCCAAGCAATACAGGAACAATACCCTCCTGGAGGAGGAGGAGGAAAAACTTTATTAATGTACAAGACAGAGTTAAAAAGAGGGAGAGGCGGTTAGGCCTCTCTTGCGTGGGTGGTATTCCTCAGTCCGGTATCCCATTGTTCGAGGCCGCCGCCCGTGCCCGCTGGACGAGAGCCCGCTGAGACTCTAGGTCCGAGCAGCCAGGCAGGGCCACCTCCCAGCCCTCCCTCGTTGGGCTCACTTTCGACTTTTAACCCTGGATTATACTGGCAGGCCTATACCATATGATACGTGTCTGCCCACTGACCGCAGAAGTTACACGAACCCGAGAAGGACGGGTTGATGTGTTTGAGCATTGCGGGGCTGTAGAATGAGCCCGTCTGCAGCCGGCGAAGATGGCGCTCCTCAGTTCTATTCAGGCCTTTGGCGGGCACAGGGAACGCCCGTCTACCGGGGCGCAGGTATGTTGTGACCTCAGAGAATGTGGTTAGCGGGTAAGGTACGAGTGTACGGTCAGAGCCTGGGAAGTTAGAAGAACTCCGGGGGAGAGACGCTCGGGCGGCTGTGTGCGCAGCCTCGTTTCCCTCTACTCCCTGGTGGCCAGGTACCCATACAAGTTGTTTTATGGTGTCGGATATTTCTGGATTAGCATTTGTGAGAATTTTTCTAGCTAGGAGTGCTATCCGACCCCTGATGAAATTTCGGCAAGCTTGTTGCGAGTCAGACATTATGTGCGTTGCGTCAGAGTGAGTGGCAGCCAGGGCTATAGCCGTCTCTTCAGCAAACTCAATTTTACTCGTTTTCACCGATAGTCCATCCACCTGTGTTCCCTCGTGCAGGACCGCAACCGTACAGATGCCCTCCGGTGTGGGCCCCGCTGCGTCTACATAGTACACGCCTTTACGGGTGCCATATTGTTTTGTAATGGCTGTTACTCGGGCTTGCCTTCTTCCTGAGTTTCGGTCAGGATGCATATTACGGGGCAGGGGTTTAACGATTAGCTTGCGGCGCCAAGCGGGAGGGATGTCCGCTCTGTCTTGAGCGGTTGCGGGGTAGAGTGATGCGGAGATCCTCAAGGACCTACCTGGCAGTAGTTGTAATTGACAGTCGCATGGTTTGGCTCGTGTACTGAGCCTCTATGAGCTCAGTGATCGTATTGTGCATCCCGAGCTGTGGTAAAAGTTTGGTGGGCGTTTTAGAAGGGAGCCCAAGGGCTCTCTTAACAACTGACCTGATCATAATGTCAAGTTTCTTGTGATTTTTTTGTCGTAGCTTGAGATAGGGCAGTGCATATGTTATGCGGCTGATGGCGAAGCCCTGCACTAGGCGGAGCGTCTCGCATTCCTGGAGACCCCCGTGTTTGCCTGATACTCGACCGATCATGGTGCTGATTTGTTCACACGTGAATTTAAGTTTGTTAAGAGCAATGGCGTTATTGCCCTTATTAATTTGCAGGCCCAGCACGCGGATGATCTCCACTTCGGATATCGGAGTGCCACCCAAACTAATGTGAATTTTAGGTTCTTCTACCTTGTCCCGGGTGATGTGAAGCAGCTCGGATTTCGCCGGCGCGCACTTGAGCCCGTATTCATCAGCGTACGTGTGCACTAAAGTAGCCGCTGCCTGGAGGGTTTCCTCGATTTGTCCGACGCTTCCGCTTGTCGCCCACAATGTAATATCGTCCGCGTATATAGCGTGGCGGACCCCGTCTACCATTTTGAGTCCCTCAGGACGTTTTATCATGGCCAGGTTGAACAGAAGGGGGGAAAGCACCGCCCCTTGAGGTGTGCCACGAGTTCCAATCTGTACGGGTCCATAATTTGTGTCATCTATTTTTATATATGCCTTCCTTCCCTGAAGAAAATCATGAATATAACGAAAGGTTTTGTGCCCGCAATTCGTGGAATTTATATTACTAAGAATTTTGTTGTGCTTTACGTTATCGAATGCACCTTTCAAGTCTAGTGTTAGGATGGCCCTGTCCCCGTGTTCGGGGGTCGATCACTTCCCGTTTAAGCTGGAGGAGAACATCCTGGGTTGACAGGTGTGCACGAAAACCAAACATGGTTGTGGAGAAGAGACCCTGTTTATCTAATTCTGCATTTATCTAATTCTCACCATGCGCTTTGCGCCCTCACATTTCTGTCAAAGCCTTTCTTACTTTTTCGGTCGTTACTGGTGGAATGTCTACCTCCCCTGAACTACTTCCTCGTGCGGTATTATACTGGATGTCGCCGCTGCTGTACAGACGTCTATATAACTCCTTGGCTACTATAACTTTCTTATCCCATTTGTGATGACATTGCCTTGCTTGTCTTTAAGTCCATGCATCTGATTTGTCCGCGTGCCTAGGCGCCTCTTTACGGCTTTCAGGGTGCCTCCGTTCTTTACAGCACGCTCAACCCTCACCATATTATACTTCCGTATGTCAGCTGTCTTACCCTTACTGATTAACAACGAAAGCTCTGCTAGTTCTATTCTGTCAGGTGGGATGGAGACTGTCATGCTTTCCGTTTCCTAGTTAGATCTTTTGTCTCCTGGGAAGGTTTACCACTACCCTGTCTAGCCATCGTGCCTCCGACTTCTACTGCACACTCCGTTATAATGCCTGTAAGATTGTCACTCGCTTGCTTCGTCGTGAACTCTGCTGGCTCGGTTAGAGCTGAATATCGGTTCTGCAGCGCTATCCTGAATTCTTCAACTTTCCGTCTTACTGTTAGCTCATTTATCGGATTGTTTCGTACTAAATTGTTGCTGTCCCTCCTCAAATGTAGCCTAATTCGAGATCTTGCCGTACGGTGGCCACTACACCTCACCCTTCCGAGCCCTTCCACATCGTGCATGACGCCAGGGTTATCGCATAGTGTGAGGTCTATTTCATTTTTATGCTACCCATTCGGGCTCCTCCAGGTCCACTTAATTCCGTCTCTCCCGTTTGCGGAAGAAGGTATTCATGATGCGTAAATTATTCCGATCTGAGAACTCTACTATTAAGTCCCCAGTTATATTCCTACAGCCCTGACCATAGTTCTCAACTGCCTTGTCTGCAGCCTGCTTTAGCATTGAAGTCTCCTATAACTACGATATACGGTGTTTTTACTTCAGCCATTGTCGGATACACATCTTCATAGAAGCATTCAACTATGTGGTCGTTATGGCTGGATGTAAACGCATAGCCCTGTACCACCTTAAATTTGTACCACTTGTTGAACCTAATTACTAGACCGGCTACTTTTTTGGTAATGCTGTAGTATTCGTTAATGTTTCCTGGTATGCTTTTACTGACTAAAACTCCCGCTCCCAGTTCTGTTCCCTTCAGTAAACCACGGTAACATAGGATCGACGTGTACATATTTCAGCACTGTGAGGGCTTCACCTGTCCTCCTAGCATCACTAAGCCCTACTACATCCCATTTAGTGCCCTTTAATTCCTTGAACCACACCTCTAGACTCCCCGCGGTTGATAAAGTTGTGTTAAACGTTGCCAGGTTCAGATTCCTATGGCGGCCTGTCAGGGTCCAGGGATTCTTAGCACCCTCTGCTGCGTCACAGGTCTGACCACCGCCGTGTTCCATTTCCTTAGCAGCGGCTGAGCACTGAGAGCCGAGGGTTAATTGACGTGTTCATGAGAGGTTGTGGCCATTACTACACCAGAGTGGCAGCTCCTGCTCTGGTGTGGGAGTGCGTTACCCGCAATTGTCGCCGGGATCAGGCCGCACCCAAGACGTACATGAGCAATTCCATCTACACGCGGATTTATTTTATCCGGTGGGAATTGTGAGGCAGCGGTATCAGCCACGGTATCAGGCAGCGGTAGTGGTATCAGCGGTATCAGCCGCTAAACCGGCAGTGGTAGCAGCCGCGAGGCGGATTCTCTGCTGCTTCGCCACCTTCGCACCTATCGCTGCCCAAACCAAAGACGCGGTATGAAGAAGCAACTAATTTACGTGCACACTGAAATACACTGCCAGAAAAGAATTTATTCGGCACACAAGGGGCGCCCCTGGAAGCTTTTTTCTAATTCACGCCTCCCTAAGTTCAACGCTCCTCAGCGGAGGGTTTTGGCAGTCCAAACAAAAATACAAGCTTTGAAAAATTTCAGCACTCCCAGATGTTCAGTTGAGTACATTTCAGTACACAGATGTTAATATACAAGCTGATCAAACTTAAGTATACAGGTTTCTTTTTTAAATCAGGAGCTTAGATTCACGTGAAGACCACCGCTACAGGGAGGTTTTTCGCCTAGGGGACACTGAATTAGGTGGGGAATATTGATGTCGGTGGCGTAATTAACTAAAATTAAATAATTATCCTTTTATTGCCTGCAGTAAGCAGTCATCTTTGTATTGAAAAGTTGGACGCAATCGTGTTTCCACACAGTTTCATTGGGCAGAATTCTTCTAGCGCATCCCTACTCCGAGATATCGAACTGCAAAGGCTAAATGCCGTTCGTATGATTACGTATGCTAGACACTCAAGAACGGCGCCTTCCTCCATTTTGTTCTGTGTTTCGATAGCGGTTCCGAGTACTGCCGATTGCGATAACTGCAGCCTAGACTAAAAGGGTGCCTGTTATCACTTTTTACAGCCAGGCTGTAAATGGCTAGGATCCAGCCTATCATCTCCTGTCATAGAGCGATGTCGACAAGAATCGCGAAAGAGCGTATACCGCCACCTTCTGGGGCCCACTGAAACCCCCCGAATCGCAACATTTCGCTGCAGTGTGTAATACGGTGTTCCAAGGGGGGGGGGGGTGCGGAGAGGGGGATAGGGTGAAAGAGTAAGGGCGCGTACACAGGCGTTCGCGTCTGCTGTCAATACATAATCTTTGTCGGTCACCTTGACGGCGCACTAGAGCATGCGCCGTGATTCCCATACCCGCGCTATAATAAAACGTTATTGTGTCTACCCACGATTCCTGTGTGTCTTTTGTCTGTGATGCGAAGATCACGCCACTGTCCTTATTAGTTGGACTCCCGACTTCACATGGGTCGTACCCGAGTAGTACGTTCCGAACAGGAGCAGCGGGAGTATCAAGAGCATCGACGCGTCCAGAAGCGAGAATGGGCACGCCGCCAACGTGAAAGCGCCGTTGCCGCCGCTCCCAGCCCAACAAGAATATCAAGTACCGACGACGCTCCCCCCGACGAAGGCATCGCCCACGTCGAGCACCGACGCGAGCGACATTGTCAAAACAAAGGGAACCGTCGAGCCATTGCCACCGAGGATGATCGGGCACGGGAAGCCAAACGCAAGCGTGACGCATATCACCGCGCCGCCAAACCATCGGAACGCTTCCCCGGTGCGACCTTGAGGTTCCGGAGAGAATTCATCGAGAATCCTTTCGGCGCCGCATGTGCTGTTTGTGACCGTTTGTGGTTTGCCGGAGACGTGTCAGTGATCGCCGGCGTGCGTGATGAGGAAAAGCGTGAAGTGGCCGCGGTTGTGTTGCGGCAGTGCATCTCCTCCGAAGACGTCGAGCAAGAGCCGCTGTGCGGAACTTGTCGCAATTCCCTCTTTAAAGGTACGGTGACCCGGTTTGCCACCATAACGGGTTCGTCGGTGGCGTGGAAGTTTACCCGTTACCTGCCATTGGTGGAGCAGTCGTGTCCGTGTGTGCCGATGCCTGTGCCGTGAGGTTGAGCAACGGCAGGGTAATCGCGACTGTATACATCTCTCCCTCTACGGTGAAGAAAGAGATCGAATAAGATACGCTTAGGTATCCCAGAATTTGGTTCTTCAGTGATCTAACAAGGTCGGTCCAAAGATATGTGTCCCGTTTCCACACCATCGTCGCCTGCTTTTCACCTACCTACTCCAGAACACCTATTAAGCTCTCTTCAACTCAAGAGAGAGAAACATTTATTACGGAAAAAAGGAGGTGTCGCGATTGTCCTGGGGTTGGTGCCTCCCTTCCAGGGCCCCAGACTATTCTGCTCCTCTCCGGGATTGAAGAATTAAGTCATTCTGAATTCCAAAGTCGGAGCTGGCCAGAGCTGCCTCCTATAGCGTGACTTGTTTGTGGTGTTGTTTCCTGAAGGCCAGATGATAGGGCAGGCCCATGTTGCGTGAAATACGTTGGAAGGGCTTCCACATTTATTGCATGAGTCTGTGTGTGTTTGAGGGAACATTTTGGATAGCCGGGATTTGTTAGGGTAAAGTGAAGGGAACATGGCGTTTGCCTCCCACCCGCCCAAGCCTTCCCTTTCTTCGAGCCTTAGGCCTTCCTTTCAAGCCAAAGCTATCGCCGTGTATTCAGCTCACCTGAACCGCGGGTTCCTTGTTTTAGTTATTTTATTTATTTCAAAATGCTGTAGGCAGCATCGCTACCCAAGCAGGAGAGGGTTACTGTGGTGGCATTGAAAGCTAGTCCTCTGGACTCGCGTCACGGAACCGACACAGGCGCTTGAGGCGGGCGTAAACGACGGATACGAACATTTATCTAGACAACACTACTAAAGAGATTGATGTTACGGTTACAAGCACAATTCTACACTAAACTCTATCAGAAAAATCAGAAAAGCTAACCAGTCTAAGTTGAGTTCAAAAATAAACTGGAAATAAAAAAAAGAAGAAACATCCCCCTCGCGAGGGGCACGATCAAATGCAGAGCATTTCTGCGGGGGGGCGCGCCTGCAAGTCGTATGGATTACGTATTGGTTGTTGTTGTTGTAATTGTTGTCTTCCAGCCTAGACATTGTCGATGAAGTCGATGATGAAACGTGCCGTGAACCCCCTGCCGCGGCTATGACGCAACGTGGAGCGGCTATGACGCAACGTGGCGCGGCTATGACGCAACACAATCCAACACAATCCACTTTAATCCAATCCAAATCCAAGCCAACCCAAGCCAATCCAATCGAATCCAATCCAATGCCCCTCGCGAGAAAGTGTTATAGCGCCGAAATCGCCACCACGCGAATGCGTGATGCTGACGTCACGATCACGCCACAGATCTTAGCGACCGCAGCGCGCGCGAACGACATATGTTTTAAGCGCGAACCGACCGCGGCGAAAGAGCGCGATGCGAGCGCCCCACCTGTTCTTTGCGCGCGAACCTAACGCGGCGAGAGAGGGTGTTGCGCACGTCCCCACCTGTTGTGCGCCCGAAACCGAACGCGGCGAGAGAGGGAGTTGCGAGCGGAAGAGAGGCGAGGAGGACGCGAGGGAGAGGGCGCACCTCTGGCCGACGGTTGAATGAGTCAAGGATATAAGGCACGTTCGTAACCTTCCGTTCTGTGTCGGCTTTGTGGCTCAGTTGGTAGAGCACCGTGCACCTTGCGCTTCGCCCGCAGAGTCGTAGGATCGAACCTGGCGCCGGCAAGTATTATATAGTGTAGGGGGAGCGATGCGGACGCCGACTACGGACGCCAACGCGGGTGACATCGTGAGTTACTGAAATGCTCTGCATTTAAAAGTATATGGTGGATGCCTTCGGGGAGATTAAGCCTACCGACAAGACCTCCATCGTCCTCGTGGGAGATTTCAATGTCGATGTCAGCAGTCCCGAGGGGGCGTGGATAGTTACCTTCATGTTGGAGCGCTTTGGGCTCAGGTGTTCACCGATGCCACTTGTGGTCTCTACCTCACAATATGCACCACCCTAGCATTGCATAAGGCATGCACTCATGCACATTGCGAGTAGCCACCGCGGGTTCGAGCTATTTGAGAACGCTCACGGAACTGAGACGCCGTTGCGCCAGCTCAACACCGCCTCTGTTGGGCAGGTGGAGTAGGGGCGACAAAGGAATAAGCCCAGTGTAGTACATCAGAAGGCCAACCCCTTCAGTTACATTTCAACATCCCCGTGGGTGAAAGGGGCGATGGGCGATCTGGCGCCACGCGCAAGTGTGCGCGTCCTCGGCGCGCTGAACCGGTGGGCTCAGCAATAAGGGCAAAATCTGGGGTGCTGGCCGATGGGCTCGCAATAGAAAGACACTGTCCTTCGTTCCCAGGCGCGTACCGCACGGCGCGATCGTCGAGTGTCAGGTACGGCTAATATGTGAGTGAACGGACTGAGGATCAACCGAAGGCACGGGCCGGCAGCCGGAAGGGCTTGCGGGCTTAGAGCCGGCGCAAAAGAGCTGCGACCGGGCGGTGAGGAAATAGTTACGCACCTTCGGCTGTCCTCCTGAGCGTCTCTCCCGAACGGACCCCCGCGCAGGCGCGCGCGTTCGCGTCCCGGCGAGGGGGTGTGGTTTCGGCATCGTTCAAACGGGCCAATGAGGTGAGGTTAGCTCCAACACCAGGGCGGAGCCCCCGCTGCGTGACAGTGTTTTATCGCCGCAACGGTTGCAGGAGTTTAGAAGACGGCTCGGCTCTACACAGCGGCGCCGAGACGAGCCGGCAACTCGAAGGAGACGAAGGAGAAAGGGGGAAAGAAGCCGCGCAATGCCTCGGGCGCCAGGATCCCCACACACTGTACCCACCACTCGTCACCTGTCGTGCATTGACCTAACCTTCGGGAAGAACGCTGACGCAGTGAAAGTGCAACCACTTGCCGTCTACCACAGTGATCATAAGGCAATTATTACAATGGTCACGAAATAAATTATGACAACGGGGCCTTTGAGCCGGTGTCTCTTTATTCGTACAATAATAAACCTATAATAGCCAAATTCAACATGGCCAATCCCTAATATAGCGAAATCCCAACATAGCATATCCCACCAGAGCGCCAGCTTCTCTGGGCTTCCCTCATCACGGGGTGGAAGGGCTCGGAATTTTTCTATGTCTCCACCACCTCGTTGCCCTATTAAACACCGTACATAGAAGGCACGTAACAAAAGGGAGGAGCTTTGCGCCGGTCTTCACTGTCTCTTCATCTGTAATTATGCAGTTCGACATCTCGGAGTACGGGTAGGCTGGAAGAATTCGGATAAAGGAAACTGCGTGGAAACACGATTGTGCCCAACTTTTCAATACAAACATGCCTTTTTACTGCAGCCACTAAAAAGTAATTAATCAATTTCAATTAATTAGCCACCGACATGAATAATTACGAAGTTATTCTGCATCCCCCTTGGCACATAACCTCACTGTCGAGGTGGTATTCGCGTAAATCTAAATGCCTGATTAAAAAAAGAATATGTCGGCTTAACTTTGATCACCCTGTATATGAGCACTAGTGTCATTGAACTGTGGGAGGCACTGAAGCTTGTGTATTTTCTGCGAGTTTAAACACATGAACGGTTATATCGTTCTAAAATGTGAGCCATTTTTATCTGCGCACTCTTCTATCGCTCCCTTCCGGCCTAGGCCTATCACTCTCTCTCCATTTATTCATTCTTTTTCCCGTGTAAAATTCCGAAGCACCAGCAATTTACGCGAGATTGCGCGTGCTGGATGAAAGTTCGCTGCCCAAGTTCTACTATATAAACAATTTCTGAATCGGGACGTTTCAAGTAAGGTATACAGTTGCTTGCGTGTTGTGTTAGAAGCGGAATTTTTTGTTCCGCAACGCTTTCAAAGGTAGGAAACCCACAGCGGTATACACCGACTTTCTCGGTCCGGCGTTTTGTATTGCAATATTTTGAGCTTGTGTGGTTTCTATGACAACCGCCCATGGCCCTAAGGGGCACCTTCGAGAGAAAAATAAAAATCAGGAGCTTGTTGTTGCCCTTTTTTGGCAAGGTGCGCGAGAACAGCCGCGATTGCAGGGAAGCTATGGGGAAGTTTCGTTCCACGCTTGCCTTTTCCGGGACAGGTGTGATCTGTTTGAATTGGCGAAAACAATCGATCGAATACCCCGCACAGTGCGGATTGTGAAAACGCTTGGCGCTACACGTGCCATTCTGACGAGCGCACGCCTACGGTTGAATGAACGCACGATACCAAGACGTCTGAACCGCGACAC
Source organism: Haemaphysalis longicornis (assembly GCA_013339765.2). Classification (NCBI taxonomy): domain Eukaryota; kingdom Metazoa; phylum Arthropoda; class Arachnida; order Ixodida; family Ixodidae; genus Haemaphysalis; species Haemaphysalis longicornis. Next base: position 201,229,362 of record CM023451.1, on the reverse strand, counting down.
ATTATTACTTCTCCTTGACCCGACACGGTGAGCGACGACTGTAGCGAGGAGTACAATAAGCCTTAACAGCGACGCAGTGGACTAAGACAAAGAAAGGGCTGTTTAACTTCTATCTTTCTGGGTCACGCTTAGAGTCGTGTCTTATCAGTACAGGAAAGACAAATCAAGAAACACTACTGACGGGAAGGAAACAACAGCGCGATTGTAAATTCCACGTCGATAATGGAGTTGAGAAAACTTTGTTCCATTTATATGGATTTCATTGATGCGTAATCGACTGGCGACCCCGAAACAGCATTTTAAATACTTGAGCGCACGATAACAATGTCGATTGAACGGCCTGAAAATTGTCCCTTTCAGTTCCCGGCGCTTTCAGACCGGAAGGCACATAGGACAGAACCGTGATATCACCTCACCGTTTTGTACGGACGTCAAAACACTGCGGAGCCGGTGGAGACTTTTTTCAATCGCGCCACCGCTGAAGCGGAGCGGCTGAGCTGCACAAACGCGTTAAGCCTATCATTGAGGCCGAAATTCGATGACCGCGTTCAATTAAAAGTCCTCCTTTAACGATTGTGGGCTGTATTCTCGCTTCCCATTCCGCGTTTTAAATTTCATTTTTGACAGCAGTGCCCCTTCTTGGCAGCGATCATGCCTGTAGCTCTGGCTACGGGCATCACTTCGTGAAAGCCGGAGCGCCCAGTCGCCGCTTGGTGGGCCCCGCGTGCGAAGTGAGGTCTTGAGTTTCTCACGTGCTCTGGAAGCACGCGGCCGCGTCGCTTCTTTTCGCTACCCTGAGGTGAAATATCGCCGATGCTCATTTGCTGCACCTGTTTGGTACAGTCAAACCTGGATATAACGAAGTTGACAAAAATTCGCAATTTTTTGTTACATCAGGTTTTTGTTACAGGCAAGGTTCGAGTTAAGGCTCGCGTGAATGAAGCAGAAACGAAACCAAAGGTAGGCATCAGTGATATCCTTCAAGGACCTATTTCACAGGGAAGAACTGCGTGATTTGCTCCTGCTGCCAAACACAACAAACTCAGTCACTACACGACATAACAAAGAAGCAGTGTCACTTACCCACATGTATTCACCAAAGTAGCTTAACCACCACTTTTGGCTTTTGACACTTTTCAACGCCTCAACCCTCTTCAGTGAAGAAACTTATGTTGAAAGAGCGCATTTTCGCCACAGTGAGGCTCTTTGCCGCACTCAACATAGTGAGAGGGTGCGAGCTGGAACATTCTACCGGGCGGCGACATTCTTGTTTTGCCCGAGGAAAGGAAACATTCACACTTGCGAGATTCTCTTGAAACGACAAAACTTTTCGTTTTCTGACAGCTAGCAGAACTCATGACCGATGAACCGACACCAGTGATACACTCTAAGCTGGGTAACCCTTAATAGAGGTGTCCGCTTGATCGTGGCTCATATTGAGTGGGAAAACACTGGGGTTTGAGAATTTAAAAAGATGTTTAATTAACTGAAAAAACTGGGATTACATATATAGACGGAGGAGCACTCAAAAAGACGTCTGACGCGCTGCTCGGGCGTGGGGCGACTCCATGGGCGAATAGCACGCACACGTAGAGAGAGAGAGAGAGAACGAACATAAACACACGCGTTGCGTCTGGCGTCTCCCTGTTCTCGGGCATAACACACCCGAGCCAGAGGCGCGTTCGTGTTCTTGAAAAGCTCGGGTCCTCGCGGCGCGGCCGTGGTCATAAATTGCGGTCGTTCTCCGCGTCTTCGGGCGGCAGCCCCGGAGATGTTGAGAGGTTAAGAGCCCCGTGGCCGGCCGTTCCCGCTTCTCGACGGAGAGATTTCTGCGATGGCGTCGGAGCGAGCTGACAGAAGTATACATTTTCGAATTTTTGTAACCTATAATTTATAAGGTACAAATGTAACCTATATCTTCGTAACCCTTATATACGTATACACGTAAGGGTTACTCAGTTATGGGTTACTTTGCCGCTTTCAGCATGTATACCTTTATATAAGTTACATATCTACCGTCGCCCAAGGCCACACACCTGGAAGGTATCACGTTGCGCGCCAGGCGCGCTTTCGCCGGCGCCGCTGTGGCGACACCCCGAAGGCGCCTTTCCCGCGTGGTAAACAAATATCGCGTTAGTGGAAGACGATATGTGCGACCATGCTGTCCATTGCGCCGTCTAAACTTTTGCGTCGGGTGTCTTTTGTTCGTCCCTGAATAAACTGCCGGTCACACGGCTGGGGCTAAAAGAAAAGTACTTTTATAGTTCCTAAAATTGCGGTGCTAAAAAGCTTGAAAATGTTCTCTTAATATATATGCATTGCATTACCTGTTCGATAATCGGTACCCAGGTTGTCACCGAAAATCTTTGTGAGTATTGGCAACGCTTCAGTCTTATAAACAGGCATAACTAAATTTGGTGGGGATCCTGACGCCCAAGCCATTGCGCGATCACTGGGTTTGTGTCATTACGCGGCGCTCTTCCCCTCTCTCCTCCAAAATTCCGGCTCGTCTTGGCGCCACTGTGTAGAGCCGAGCCGTCTCTCAAACTCTTGCGTGAGGTGAAGCCTGCAGAGACCGTTGCGGCGATAAAACACTGTCACGCAGCGGGCGCTCCGCCCTGGTGTTGGAGCTAACCTCACCTCATTGGCCCGTTTGAACGATGCCCGAACACCACCCTCGCCAGGACGCGAACGCGCGCCCTGCGCGGGGGTCCGTTCGGGGAGACGCTTCCAGGACGCCGAAGGCATTGGCCGAAGGTATGTGACGCTTTCTTTACCAGCCGGCGGCAACTCTGTTGCGCCGGCGAAAGCCCACCAGCCCTTCCGGCTGCGGCCCGTGCCCAAGGCTGCTCCTGTTGTCCCTACGCTTGCATATAGTAAGGCCGTACCTACCACTCGACGAACACGCCGTGCGGTACGCGCCTGTGAGCGAATGGGCCCCGTCTCCCTCGCTGCTGCGAGCCGATCTGGCCAGCACGGCGATGCGCGCGCGCACAACGTGCGCGCACCCCGGAATTTGCCCTGACAGAAGAGCCCACTGGCTCTGCGCCGACGAAACGTGCGCACTTGCGCGTGGCGCCCCATCGCCCCTTTCACCTAACGGGAAGTACGTACCTGTACTGTAAATTGTGTAATTGGGACTGTAAAATATGTGACTAGAATGTTAGTATAAAATAAACGTCTTCCCTCCGTACCCTGGGCATATTCCTTTGTCGCCCTTTTCTCCACCTGCCCAACAGAGGCGGTGTTAAGTTGGCGCGACGGCGTTTCAGTATCGTGAGCGTGCTCAACTAGCCCGAACCCACGGTGGTTCCTCGCAGTGTACATGAATGCCTGCCTTGTGCAATGCTAGGGTTATGCATATTGTGAGGTAGAGAGACCACAATTTGATGTTTGCATCAGCTTTGTCCCGTTTAAAAAAACAGTATAAACATGCGTGATAGGTCTTTTTGTAAACTGCGGGCATGAATTTTAGCTTTAGTTAAACAACACAGCCTTAAGCCAAAAATTCTTGCCTGACAACTTAGGCCATGATTATCAAAGACAATTGCAGTATATTGTCGCGAAGCGGGAGATCTCTTGATGTTTTCTGGTTGTTTTTTAGTTCTGTGCCGCCGCCGGGGCACTTCCTCCCAAGTGTTTGTGTGAAAGCGCTTCGGACGCGGCTGGGCCCTGCCCCGTTTTTTCTAAGAAGCTCATGCGAGAGTTTGTGTCTCTGCGCGCTTCCGCGACGAGAGAGAGAGAGAGAAACCGAGAGTCGCGGCTGTTGGGGGAAGCGAACCATCGCCTCGGCTTCTGTTGCCGCGGCCGCGGCGTTCCATGCCCCCCCCCCCGTGGCGTGTGCGCTGGTCGCGTTCGGGCTCCGTGTCTTCAGTGTTCTCCGACGACCTTCCTTTTCCCCTGTTTACTTTAGTGCGTTGTGTCTAACTACTTGCTCTACGCCCGATAATTCTCCAAGCGCGCGTTTTCGAGTCGAAACCTTGTGTCTGTGTTTTTGGTCCTTTTCACTTTGGCGGGGACATGTCTGATTGGAGCTAAGAAGCGTCTTCCTGATTGGCTGCGAGTGTGCCTTAGCCTTGTTCCCTAGCGTCCGCACACGCTAGGATGCGCTTTTTCCCCCAATGCGTCCCCCCAAAGCAAATATAACGCGGCCCCTCCGGCTATTGAGGGGGAGAGAGAGTGAGAGCGGGCGGCCTGCACCAGGGACCGTCAGATACTCTGCCGCCCGTCGTCGTGCCCTCCCGGGAGCCCTTCGCCCGCCAGCTATGTCCCGCTAAGTACTCTTAATCTTTTGACTGTCTTTCTCATCTATGTAATAAGTGTAATTGTTTCAAGTTTGTATGTGCTAAATGTCACCAATGTCATCAGTAAAGTAAACAAGTTAACCTTAAACATCTCTTCAACGTTTCGACTTCTTCACTGCAATCTTCATGCTACAGTAGCGGCAGTATGTAACCAAAATACTCCGTTACAATATGCACAGATATTTGCGCATTTAATAGGAGCACATTTCCAGAAGTTTGGCATCAGTAGTTTTGAACATTCACATTTATTATGAAACACCATGTGGGCTTTTTATTAAAAAGCAAAGCTGCGAACCACCCCCATTGTAATTATCGTTCCTTAATGAGTATTAGACGAGTGCGGATTCTGGGCGAACTGGTGTTTCCTATATTGCTTTAGACTTCCAGGTAAAGCTCGGTTTATTCATATATCCTTATTAAACCTATTTAATAAATGTTGCGTGAACAGCTTCACAAACATGGCCAAATATACAGATTCTATACGTCAATATTTGCACGGATGTATGCAAAGTATTTCGAATTGTTTGGATACTGCAATTGAACAATTTCAGACGAATTCGAGTTTGAGCTACATTTATAAGATGGTTCTCAGAGGTGCACTTTCCCAGTACAGCGTTATTGTCATGGTTCCCCACAGAAAAAACGCAGACTGGGAAAGTAGAAGAACATTTATTACAAATCACTGTTTCAAAAAAGCAGTGTTTATGGCTATGTTCCCTGCATTCTCCGTTTCACTCAGAGTCTAATATTACACTTGGAATTCACTTGTCTTTACGAATCCATCTTTACACTTCCCTCTTAGGTTCCTCTTTACAGTTCCACCTGAATTGTGATTCCCACGCCAAGTTATCGTTTTTTATGCAGCACTAACAAGTTTCTAGGCCGATTGCAATCTGTCTTTTGGACAAACTTTAAATGAGATCTATAATTTCCTGCATGAAAAAAGGCGCTTGGAAAAATTTAGCGATAAGCTTCGCAATTTACGTAGTACCCAAGCAGGCACAAAATCAGGGCAGGCTGAAGATTTCCCCGTGGTCATCTGAAAGACTTGTTCCCTGCTGCCGCAGCTAGAGGTATATATGTGAGGTGCCGTCACTTGGATTTCCCCACCTTGAAGAGCCATCTACAGAAAATTTCAGAAAAAAACAAAATCCAGTGCAACCATAAGCCCCTCACACCAAATCACAGGCATGAAAAGTACGAAAAATATATTGCACGAAAATGAAGACGGAGAAAAGAGAATGAAATGAAAGGCCACACCAGAGAAGGAGTGATTTACGGCATTTAAAATAATTTCACATTATTTCAGTAATCGTTACACAGAGTAATTTGGCCGCATTGTTCAAAACAACGCGAAGCCACTATAGTCATACCGGCAAACCTTCCCGAATTTTAATCGTGCCGTGTTCCTCTTTATCTCGCGAAACGTTTCTGCATGCTTACCCAGAACAGGCAGAAACTTTTGGCAGAAAGCAAAAACATTTCCCCGCCTTCATGTGTAATCACTAGTACACGCAACAGAGCGAACGTCGCACTAAACCCAGGAAACGTGCTTTCACGATGCTGACGCCGTCTGCGTCACATTTTTGGCTGTACTAAACATTTCCTTCCCCCCCCACCCGCCCCTTGTACTGGGCAGTTTCATTTTGAAAAAGGATCCCACGTGGAAGCCAAACGTTTTTCCTTTCATTTCAAGTAAGGTTTCTTTTACCGGTGGTTTCTTCCTCCTCCTCTATTCGTAAAAAGGAATCGCCAACTTACATTTTTTCTCCGTCCAAATGTGTTGTGGGAGAGGATACATCTAGAAGTTGCACCGATCTTCTAGTTGCATTCCCTGTAATGACTCAAATGGTTATTTGGGTTAAAATGTAATAGGCTTTAGAGCTGGGCAATTGGTATACATTCATAATGAAAGAACCCCACAAACTTGACAAGAAGAAAAGAAAAGAACACCGCACAAGCCCTCACTAACAACTGGAGCTTTCCTAAAGAGCCCTTTTCGAAAAAAGAGTAATTCTTCTTGTTGGCTCTGCAAAACCACGCATCTTATAGAATAGGTAGAGTTGCTGAAAAACTACAAAGCTCCATGCTGAGGAAATCGTTATGTGAATTCATAACGTTCATGTAGTAACGAACTGATAGAAAGAGTCACTAAACATGAGGCAAAATAAGATACGAAATATAACATCATAACACTTGAAGAAAGGCCTCGCATTTTTACAAGTGAATCATACTTTTGTCTGTGCAGGCCTGGGTGCCATCTTTACAAAGAATACTTGAATGAATGAGTTTTAGTTATTGCAATTTCATACCGTGGTTTCCACGGAAATCAGACTTCATTTCAACTTGTGTCATACGCAGGGGAGTCCTGGTTGTCAGCTCAAGGAACACTGCCTGCAAGAAAAACAGTAGTGCTCATAAGTCATAGCATAGGTAGCCAGATGCAACCACACTTTTCGAACAGCCAGGAACCGATGAGGGTGCAGCACCCATTTTTACACCTGCACTTACTTGTCTCTGTGTAATTCGTCACAATTTCTGTATCATCAAAAAACAACAACAATCAAGCAGCCTGCATGCTGGCTCATACATACCACCGTTCTGTAAAGTCGCTTTACTGCACTACACTAGTATCACGTGAGGCAACCATTTGCCCTGCAATGCCATGCGAATAAATAAACGACTGATTTTTGCGAATGGGAATAATAAACCCACTTAACATGGTGAAAATGCCCCGCTACTCAAAATGACTAACACCAAATTTACCCACTCAAGGAAAAGAATGACAAAAATGAAGAGTGTTGTATCATAAAAAAAACTTTTTATTGTGCGTAGGGCAAACTTTCACAAAAAAAGAGGCTTGTGCTGGACAAAAGTGAGTTCAGAAATTTTGGGAAGCATTTAGTGCACTAATTTTCTGCAGCACACACCTTGTGTTTATCCGGATATATTACTACAAGACCAATAAACTAGACACCATTCCGAATATATGCAGAGAGAAAAATTAATATTTCCCGATTTCTGAAACAAAATGATAATACCCAGAGAATAGCGCGATAATATAAGACTTCATTGGGAAAAATTCTAATATTCGAGCAGAGCTACCTGACAATTACATGGGCCAATAACTCGTCAAGTGCGCCCGATGCAGCCAACAGCGTAAACAAAACGCTCAACACATGACGAAGGCGCGCAGAAGAGCAGAAAGCGGGTCACGAGCGCCGTTATCTGTTATAATGTACGGGCTTTCCGATCGTCCGCTCTAGTCTGACGCAACGAACGCAAGCCCGTGATTTCATTCAATTGCCGTCGCGGTCAACAGAAAACGTCCAGCGAAGCAACCAGTCGGGTAATGAAAATCTCTCTCGAATGCTGCAATTTCAAATTGAAAACCCCCCAGTGAAAAGATACATCCAATGAAAACACGGAAACCGTTACGGGAATATACTCACCGAGTTCGCTTTCACTGGCGCCGGGGCATTGGTCCAACCCAACATGCGAACTTGACGCTGGTCGTAGAAGAAGAACGGGCCGTGTAGCGCTGCCAGTCACAAATGGGCTCGCCGCAGCCTCCGCGACTCACGCCGACAAATAAGTCTTGTAACAGCAATCCTCGCTTCATCGTAGGGGTATCACAGCGGTAAAAAGGCTCGAGTGGCGCGAAAACGCGGCCAACGGGCCTGCGGGCGCGCGCCATTTCTCTATATCCCGTCATGCAACAGAGAAGAAATCAACGGCCGCCTGGAGAGAAAGGCGCGACGAGCATCTCTTATAGGTTACAGGGCGTTTTATAGGTTACCACGTAAAGGTTACATGTCAGATTTTGTTGATGTAACCTTTAAATCATTAATGTAACCTATAAACCGCTTTTAACTTCACGCTTGTAACCCTTAGAATGTACTGGGATAAAGAAAACATCAAAATGGATCCATTGTAACCTTTATTTTATAGGTTACATCCCTTTAGAAGTTACATTATGGGTTACGAGGATTAGAGTGTATCCCAAGTTATACTCGCTGTAATCGTGCATTCCGGTGGTTTTCCTGCTCCATTTCTTTCAGGTGTAAGTCTGATATGTGCGTGTTGAATGTGGCTACGTTGTGCTGCGTGGTCGGCCGATCCGTAGGGTTCGGTCTTTACTAGGTTATGCATTGCCAGTTAGTAAAAGCACTAAGCACCTAGCGGATACTCTTCCAAGAAGCTAGGTAGCGTTCTATTAGTAAATGCAATTACTTTCTTAGAGATTGGGCGCGGTCATATTTTTCTTCGTGCTCGGTGCCTGCAAAGAACCCACTCTATGCGCAACTTTGGTTATAGAACATTTACACTGAGGGCAGCGTCACCGGGCGTGCGGCATTAAATTCAAGGAGAAACATGTTTGAACCCCTCTTCCCCAAAACCCTGCATAGGCAAAGGCGTTCGTGGAAGACTACTGGAAAAAACAAGCTGGCTGCACGATCTAATTCACATTACTTCTCGCGAAGCCATCGACTACCAATCCGAATCCACTTCTAAATATCACGCCCTTCGCGGTAGACGACACCAGCTCCAGATTTCTCTCTGGTTACTATTGTTTAAAACTATACGGCAGAGACCACTACAGTAAAGCTGGGGAGAGCCGAGCGGAGTGCGCGCCTCGGCTCCAGTAAAGTTCCGTGTGGGCAATTTTTCTATTTTCGGGGAATATTTCTGCGGTAATTTTAACCAAATGGGAAACAGGGAATCTTCAATACGTGCAAGAACATTTATGAGTCGTGTAGTACAAAGGAAAAATATTGTCAATAAACCTGACCTTGCATCAGGTATTACTTTGTTTTCTTAAAAGGTGTTTCTGAATACGTAGTGGTATTTACATTCCAAATATCCACTGTCATCTTCCCGCAAGCCACAAGTACCCAAGATCGCTCCCAACCAGTTCATAAAACGGGTGAGCATAGAGATAGAATACTCTATGAGAAAGAGCTAGTAAGGTGTCAGGATTGTATGTCCATAATAAGCCTAATTACCAAGCACTATCTTGTTTTTTTTTTCTTTAGACAGTTCTAACTTAGAACTTTTGCAAGCAAAGTAATCATATTGTTTAGTGCAAAACGTAAAATGCATAGTCGAGTGCTGCTGAGGGGAAGATGTTATGAAATTTTGTTCATGCTGAAACTGATTCTCTGAGAATGATCTGCGTCCGGGAGGCTACGGGAAGAGGCAACGTTGGCTAACGCCCGAAAGAGAGCAGGAAACCACGTAAAGATCAATAGATGCGTTGGATGCAAAAAAGTGGAACGCAGGAAACTTTGCTGGGTATTCTTAAAAAAAACCTGCGAGCGAACATAAATAGGGAATCTCTGAACCTAGAAAAAGATATTTTTCTCCCCAGTACAGAACATCACTGCTCCGGGCGGCCGTGGCAGAGACCATTTTCCGGGATTTCCCGGCGGCCTAGCGGGGATTCCCCGGAGGCCCGGCGGGGATTCCCGGATTGGTAGTCGGGGAATCCCGGCCACTCCGGCTTCTAAGCTCTCTCTGGCAGTTTCTGTGCAGTGCAGTCAAGCTGCAGTCACAATAATTTTTTGAAATTTGGCTTATCGTTGCTTACCACTTTGATCATACGCATGCGGGTGGGTGGACACGGCACATGTGTGTTTTTGAGAAAAACAGAGAGAGATAGAGGGAAATAAACTTTATTCAAGAAAGTGGTTAGAAAAGCACGGTGGCCACCGGCCAAAGGCTGGTGGTGATTTCAGTGGTGCTTTTGAACAGGGCTTCCTGTGGTCTACGGGCCGCTTGTCGAAACACTATTCCTAATAAGAAAATTTGCTAGCAAGGCAATTCGTGTCACGGCAATTGCTCGCATATGGTAATTCGTCAAAGGTCTACTGGTCGTACATCGCTACGGCCCCTAGTTGTTCAAAAGAAAAGTCTTTTTAACATTTAAAGCCTTATATGATTCAAACATTGGGGGAATAGGTTGGGCACAAAACGTCTACGTATAAACTATAAAGTTGACAAGCTTCCTCCCCTAAAAGTGGAGCGCGCTCTTAAGCTGACAGGACACGGAATGCTGCATGTTCTCCGAAACAATCTTATCAATGAAGGTGGAAAATATAGTGCTTTATTAACGTGCAGCTTGTTTCAAGGCATCTCGCATCAAGTTCACTAGCCAAATGGTAAACAACTGTTTCAGGTTTTTAATTTTGTAGTTAATTCGGCCGAAAGGTATCTCAAGAGTCATCTAACCAAATTAAACCATTTTCTTTACTAACACCGGCGTGGATATCCTATCCAAATAAGGAAAATATTTATAACTGCGCTGTGGCGGACTCCCACAAAACTAGGCAGCTTCTACTACAGAAACAGAACCTTTCCACCAAAATGTAAACGTTTTGCTACGAAGCGAAAAGACAATCAGGGAAAATCTTCGTTGGTAGTTATTGATATAAAATAACATTGCCGCGAATTATATCGTCTGATCAGTCTGTAGCGAAATGCGCGTTTCCTCCCAGTTTGTGTGCTGTACAGCCTCGCTTGATACAGAAAGGGTGGGTGTAGCTTTGCGGTCATCATCCTAAACTGTTCTTGATTGATCGACAACGTCTTTACCCTAATTCGGTATTACCAGAAGCTAGAGTAACCGCTGCAGCGTTCTATTTCCTGACGCTCTACTGTGCGCAACACACTGTTTACTGCTTCTTCGAAGTTTGTGTCCCTGTTTATAGCGGCTCGCCAGTTCGCTTCAGTTTCTCCAATACGCTAGTTTAGCCCTTCACTTCGTTACATAATACTCGATGATAATATACTCAATAACTGCGAGATAGCTCTTCTTGATTCTTAGGTAAGAGTAATAAGGGTACCTCAAAGAAGTTGCATCGAAGCAAGAAGTCAGTCCGTCGTTCGCATATTTTTTACGTTTTTAAATGCACGGCGCGTTCCTTGCGGGCAAGCGCTGATTCGATCTTCTTATACGTTGCTTGTCTCCTCAATAAAAGCATGTAGTTAATCTGCGCTGAGATCCATGTTGCCACCGGATCAGTCTGTTGTGCGGCGCAGTAGTGAAGAGAACCACTGTCAATTTGTCTAGTTCACCATTTTCTTTAACCCGTAACAAGCTTCCAATGAGTTGACGAACCGCGATGCGATGCGATGAGGTTTTTTTTTTTGGGGTGGGGGGGGGGGGGGGCGAAGAGCGAGGGAACAGGGCTTGAAACTGTCTGGCGTGGGGTGCCGCCAACTTATGAGGCCCAAGGGGGACGGGAAGGGGATATAAAAGGAGGGGATAGCGGGAAATACTAACAGAAAAATTTAGTTGAGACATAGGGCAGGAGTTCGAATTTGGGTAGGGCGGCAACTGCGAAGCGGTTGCGCGCTGAAAGAAACGCCGAGCGGAAAGGGTGCCGTGAAGGCGAGGGAAGGAGCAACGGCGACTAGAGAAGTGGGTCAAAGACAGCGCGAATGCGGAAGGAGGAGTGCTTGAATGAGTACCTCCGCCACGGCGGTCAAGGCCAACGTTTATAGATACTTTTTCAGTTCCGTATCTCCCCGCCCCGGCCATGGAGAGAAGGCGGCCTGCCGCGACTCTCGCCACCACGGCGCTGCGGTTGCGAGTTGCGCTAGGGGAGCGAGCGTCGTCTGCTAGGGGGGAGCGTTCCTCACGGCATCTCCGCTTCTCATCACTCCTGGCTGCGTACTGCAGGAGAAATAACTGTTCTCGGAAGTTGCTCATCAGTTTGTTGCGGCCATTGCAGTTCGCAATTTATTTGAAACGGACGGTATTATGCAAGGAGTACCGTACGTATGCCCACGGATTTCAAGCGGTGGCTAAAAGATCAAGAACGATTTAAATGAACGTTCGCGTAGCAGTGGCTGTCAAGCGTGCACAGAAATTCGCTTGCCATGCGAATCCGCAAATTCATTGCATCACGAATAATATTTCCTCACACGACTGTTGGAGCAGCTTGCCGTTTCGGTGGACAACATAGGTGATATCGTCCCGCACAACAACGCTCTTCAGGATTGTGTAGGCGCCCGCTTTCATTCCAGCCACGTAAAAAAAAAACAATTTACCGACGCTTCCCCGGTTCTTTTTCGAGTGCTGACGTTCTCCAGTTGGCTGGGAGCCGTATTGCCGCACTATTCTCGACTATCTGAGCAAAATCGGTGCACTGCAGGGGAACAGGCGCCTCATGGGACAGCTCCTCTTGTAGCTCGGTGAGCAAGTGCTCTCCATTTGTAATCCCCTAGCTCGTGCGTAGACGTTGCCTTTCTCTTTTCCGGAGATCTCCGCCGAGTCTGCTTCCTCAACAAGTTGCTGGGAAGGTTGGCAAAGTTAACGGGAACTGCGCCTTCCTTCAGCGCCCAGTAAGCCCGGTCGGACGAAAGGAAGAAACTTGTACAAACACGCAACTACTCCGCAACTTTGAGCTCAGCCGACTGGAGCACGCGTATGTGTTCTTCTGGAGGAGTGAACTCGGAAGCACCACACAAGGGGCAAGAAAATTTCGTTGCCTCCTGTTACATTTATTGCAGCTGCTTGCTTCCGAGAATGTACACAATTACCAGGTGAGCGCGCCCTCCCCCACACGCACAGCAAACGTGCGGAGCGCTTAATAAAGAAATTGTTTTGCCATCCTGCTCCGCTCGGAAGGAAAGCATAACCGAAACCGCATATGAGCGCCGGGATGTCATCGCGCAAGGAAAGCTCGGTGCGCTTGCACCCAGAAACAGGCAGGAAGAATAATATTCGGCACCTCATGAAAACGTCGACTTGCCGGAGCGCACGTGCAACGCCGTGAAAGCGCAGCGCATGCTCGAGAAAAAAAACGACCGAAAAATATAACACAGCCCGAAGTAAAAAAAAAACTACGTGACGAAATACGTTACGTAGGGTTAGGGGTCAAGTGATATTTTTCGCTCTTGGACCCCTTCGCCCTCGTGCAAATGCCTGCCCTCTCGTAGCGTTCCGCCCCGGCATCTCGGGCTGTGACCAGTTCTGCCTGCGTACTCCAAAAACAAATAACTGTTCTAGGAAGTTGCTCTACATATTGTTACCGCGCTATTCCAGTTCGCAATTTATTTAAAACTGGCTGTATTATTCAAGGAGTAATGTGTAAGTACGCCCAGTTATTTTTAGCGGGTGCTAAAATATCAAGAACGACTGCGTTTTAAATGAATTTTCGCGTAGCAGTGACTGTCAAGTGTGCACACGAATTCGCTTGTCATATGCCAGGCGCGCAAAATAATTGCAACACGAATATGATATTTCCTCATAGCCATGAGCAGCAACTGCATACTTTCTTTATGATAGACATCCGCGCGTATCCTTTGTATATATTCACAGAAATCAAAGCTAACCCAAAATCCCGGATAAATTGCGAAGTTTTGTATTGAGATTTGAATTGTAGGTTTTCTGATTATATTATGTTAGCATTGAGAATTTTTCCGTTTTTTTTTTTTCATTAGTATATGTTTTGTTTAAATAAGTTTTTCCAGAATGAGGAGCTAGATTACCTCCTCCTCGTACTTAGGTAAGTACAACTGTATACAGTTGTGCATTTTGTAAAGGGCATAAGCATGTGCCCCATGCAGGATGCATGTGCCCAGCCTTCACAGAGCATCACTGCTTGAGTGGGCTGGAAAATCTCGTACAGCCGGGTGCGAATTAAGCAGGTCGGCATTGCGCCAAGCCCGGCACATGAAAGAAAACACAGCGCGCTGCCGCAGCCACGAAGTGCTTTTGCCCGCCGCCGCACTGTTCAATAGCACTCCAAACCGAATGCATTGAAAAGGCAAGGTTCTCGCACAAGGGTGAAGACAAACGCAAGCGAAAAGAAGAAACGTGTACAGCAGAGACGCAACTACACCGCGACTGCAACTTTGAGCCCAGCGGACCGGCCGCGTACACCGTCAACACTGCCTCCGGAGCCGCCGCCACAGCCGCCGACACAGCGCAACTCGCGACCGGAGTGCCCTCTCAGCGCCTAGGGTAAACTCGCGCCCGCTTTGGAAGGCGCAGTTCCGAAACTGAAAAAGTATCTATAAACGTTGATCCAATCAAGGTGCATCTCCTCCCGCCGTCCCAGCCTTTAGTTGGTGCGGCCGCCGCAGACCGCGCATGGTAGTTATTCTTCTTTCGCACTTTATAAAATAATTACCGACTTATCAATTAGATAAATGATGAAAAGTGTGTTAACTTGAGCCAGTCTACGTAGTGCAAGCAAAACCGGGAGCTTGACAAATTCACTGCAGTGTCCCTATTAAGAGAAAACAAGACGACGACTGCGCAATGCGAACGAGTAAAAAACGGCAATCTCGGTGAGGTAAGCTTCGGGAAACGGATGCAGAAGCACGAGAGCAGTGGGCTTTAAAGGTTCCAATGTGACTTGGAAGACGGCTTCACTAACTGAAGAAATAGCGGTAGTGAGTGTTTGGAGTACGCAACGTTTGACCGATTAATTCGTTCGGTTGGCAAACTGTGCTTTGGCTTCTTTCGCTTGCATTACCGGTCCTATAAGCCGCAGCCATTTTTTTCTCTGTGTCTGTTCTATCGTTGAACACGACAAATTAAAATCGGGCTTCTGAAGAGCCACGAAGGCCACTTTTTGAGACTCAGTCGCAGCCCCGCACGGCGCAATGCATGTAAATACTCGGTGAAGATGTGCAACGTGCATGCAGAAGTCATAAGAAAAAAACGGGGATATGATCGAGGTAGCAAAGACACGTTTTTGACTTCAAGCCTTGTAAGATACCGGCCACAACTCGCAAAAAAGGGGCCGCTTGACGTGCAGCGCCAGAACAGAATTAGGTTCACCTCAAAGAGGCGAACAAGTTGGTTAGAAAGGGTTCTGGGGTCGGCGTCCGCCAACCGTACATGCAAATATCCAGAACCCAAATCAACAGACGGCGAGAATTTAGCGCCGTGTAAGAGTCAGAAGCACCATGAATGCGCCGTAGAGAATAGACATCTTTGCACGTGATGATTTTTAGTATCCCATAATCGACACAAAACTCTACAGGGCTGAGATCGTCATTAGTACACACGGCTGGCCGGTTGGCTATTACACAGCCGAATGATACGCCGTTGGGGCATATCGTTTACCTGCCAATCAATCACGAGGCCATCGATACGGGATACAGTACACTATACTGACCGCAGCGATGACTGCAATCCATTTATCCGTGGCCTATTCGTTTGGTTGATAGACGGGACAATTTTGGAGAAGCCGCGGATGCGGAGCCCAGGTGGTTGTTGTTGTGGGCTGGTTCTTTGCGGCACAGTTCTCTACGGAATTGTTACTGGTGCGGGCCACCGAGTAACAATCTAGGAGCGCGGTGCAGAGCTCATGTAGCTTCTGATACAAAGCCATGACTAGCACTCCCGTTTCAATCGCGTGCATTCCTCCTCTCCTCTTTCCTCTAGGCTACTTGTTCATCCTATTCTTACCATGTACATCCTTTATTGCCTTCTTTTCTTAAAACACGCACATCCGGGATGGGAAGGGAAGGGAAGGGAAGGGAAGGGAAGGGAAGGGAAGGGAAGGGAGGGGGGCTGCTCGAGACAATGCCTCAGCCGTAAGTATTATTGCCCAGCCCACTCCTGCGGTTCCGCGGCACCGTCATCCCTCCTCCTAACCGAGCTAAGGAAGGGACACTGAAGATAGAAGAAATATAACGAGCACTAAAGCGGGGGAAGAAAGTAGGGCGAACTTGTGCGGTACCGCTGTATGCCGAGACGGTGCGAGATATTTTCTACGGCGGAGACATGCTTATAGATAAAGCAGGGAAGGAAGATTCCCTAGAATTTATTTGTAAGTATACTAGAGAGGAAACTGCACCTGCGAGTCTTTGTGGGCGGGGAGAGATCAGTACTGCTGGCTAGGCATATATATCGGGTTCTTAAGCGTCTTCTCGAATTTGCTTTCGTCATTATGCGTTAAAATGTCTACGAGGTACCCGAAACGGTGAAACCTCGCTCCGTCTGTCTCGCTTTGCACGTAGACTAAAAATTCGCTCCATTTGTTCCTGGTGTACGATAGCTGTGCTTTATAATAAGCAAGTAAGAGGGCTTGTCCCGGCGAGCGACCATTGCTACATATTTACATAAGTACAAACACGCAATGTAGATCGCTACTTTGCAGGAAAAAGAGTTCGCTTCCTCTTCTTTTTTTTTTTTTTTTTGCAGTAGCAGTGCATATGTTAACAGCACCCGGACATCTTTACTGAGCAGGAGGTCATGATCTGGTCGCGTTTTCTGCCGCAGCAGCCGGACAGAGTCGACACCTAAATATATCTGACGCCGTGCGAGGGACTCAGGTTCGGTTCCGACCCCAGCAAGTGTTCTTGTTTTTCTTTCTGGAAGCACATGTTATTCCCGCCGCTGCTAACCCCGTACCTCTGAGGCCTTAGGGAGTTTCCAAAGGTTAGGTTGCTGGGTCCAATGCGTGAAGGCCCCTGGTTTGATTCTCGAGACCTCCGTAACCGCTATTTTTTTCTTGAGGATTCGACGTTTTTAGTACCACCGAAACAGCCATGCTGTTAAAATTTAAGGTCTTCTACAAATTTTTTGGTGCACTGTTTTAGTACACGTTCATCAACGCTTTCTGTAGAAATTATATCATTATAGGGTGAGTGCGCTTCAACCTTTATTATGTGTTTTGTTTTTAAAATATATTTGGTGAGTAGTTGGTAAAATTCCTATTACTGGAAATAATATGAAAAAGACGATATCGAAAGCATTGGGTTTCCCACGAAGATTCTATGACGGTGTACTAACATCGATCATGCTGTATTGCTTAGGGACAGTTTCATATGGGTCTACACCCTTCCATAAATTGGCAGTGTTAAGGCACCGTCATGATCCCGCATAACCCCATACCCCTCATGTACGCGGCCCAGATATGCACTGTCGAGTAGGTCCACACTATGAATCTTTGATGGGTGCTCGAGCAACGTCTACAAATTTCGAATTTATTCCAGATGCCCCTCATACAGACCGCTGTAATGTGTACTTCTGGACGAAAAGCAGCAAGAAAAGGTGGAGCTCATCATCTACCTCTATCTATGGTTGCTGCCACCACTCGATGATAGCGTTTGAGTATGAAGAGGAGGTCCTCGTATGCGATGCTGTAAACCAAGCTGGCCAGCTTACTGGCAGATGCGGGTCGATGGGTATCAAGGAATTCCACAGAAAATATCCAAAGAAGGTAAGTGAGCCCCGATTAGTTTATATAAATTCTGTGAAAAACAAACTTTTTTTGTAATTCTTATTGCTTATTTTTTGCAAATATTTTTTTTGCGACGCGCTATTACTCCTACAGTGCTATTTCCTGCAATCAATGATCTGTGTTTGCTTTGTTTCAGAGACGCCTTGTTCAGCGGAACTTATCAAAAGAGCTCGTTAAAGAGACAGTGAGAAGTTTGGAGAAGAGTGGCCCTTACGATCATCTTTGGAATAACTGCCAAAAGTGGCTTAAGGAGATGCTGAAACATCTCAACATGCCCACCGCCCCCGCCCCCGGTAATACCTAGTGTACATTCTACACCAGGTACGAATTACACTCAAGCAACGTACTGCTAAGCATGACACGACGGATTCGAAGAACCTTTGGGACCTCGAGAGCATCCGTGTTCAAAAATGCGTAGAACACAGTCAATTACTGGCGGTGCTGAGACAGCAGCAGACGCGGAGTGCACGGTTAGCCGACGCTGGCAAGTATACTTCGAGAAAATCTTTACACAGGAGTATTTGCAGATTCGAGGAATTTTTGGGCGAGACACATTTCGCTGGCGTTGTTTTGACTCAAACGCTGAATGACGGGAGTATAGCGCGTAATAATTTGCATCGCTGCAACGTCAGTCAGCAGAAACATCGTAGATCTTTTTCTTAAAGACAAATTACGCCTGTGTAGAATATACGGCACAGAGGTCTCTAAAAAGAGCACTGAACAGCCGCCATGAGCGATTATTAAATCCAGGGGGATCACATTCACTATATAAAATTTTAATTGCTGAGGCACCCTTAATTTTTATCTGAATCCCCTTCATTTCAGCTAACTGAAACAGTAGTATACAATTAAAACCCGATCTATCCAAGTCACCGGGAACCGCGGATTACTTCGTTAAATAGACAACATCGTCAAATTGCGACTGCCATTTTACAGGAAGTTCATTCCGTAAATGCGATGTGTGAAGGAAGGTGCATCCTAACAGCTGCCATGACATCGCAATTGCTGCGGCCCCGGCGCTCGCCTGCCGATAGTATAGCAATGCGATTAAAGTACGGGGTGAAAATTGTTACAACAGAACGCCAGGAGTCCTAGTGTGAACGAATTTATTTCCTGGCAAAAAAAAACCCGTGACTTTCGCCTGCGTGCGCTTTGTTAGCATTGGGAATGCAGACATTTCGTAGCACGCAAGCGCGCACAACGGGTCCTTAGTTACACCATGAGCCCCAGCAAAGCGACTGAGCAAGTCAATAGCGTACAATATCTAGCTTGGAGCGGGCACAGGGGCTTTAGCAGTCTCTGGGTCGTCAGTCTCTTCTGACACCTCTTGCTCGCTGGACACTAATTGTACGGTTTCTTCATCGTTCAAAACCTCTGTCGTGTCGGCGTTGAGGAGCACCGGCACTCAGATAGTCGCGGAAGCTCAAATCTGCTGCTACCTTGTTAAATCGACTAAGCTGTTCCCAGGAACTGGGCGGCATTTATTTTGCTTGCTCGAGTTGAGGGCTTCCAAAACTCGAAATACTTCGTTAATTGGGGAACGGCACTGACTCTATTTCGTTAGTTGCAGTCCATTGAAGCAATGAGCCGTATGGGCACCTGCGGGCTGACATCCGAATTTGTTCGTTATATCGGGAAATATGTTAGATTAGGTTCCGTTAGGTAGAGTTCTGACTATTTTTTTTCTCAGGCTCATCTATGAACCAAAAATGCCGTCATTGTGCAGGGCTGACCTGTTGTGACCAATTAAAAAGTTCCCGCTCTCTCGTCCCGCTCTCTCGTCTTCCACTCATTTATTCAATTGTTACTGTACAAGAGATGCCGTAGCATAACAGTTGTATGTGTAATGCATATGTGAACAAGTATATGTGAATATGTTCCCCCTGAAAGAACAAGATTAAAACATTTACAAACTAAAATACATTATTACGTGTTTCTGTTGTAGTTTAACAATCATTGAAACTTAATGCGGAGAATTGCTATGTTTGCGTATATACTTTAATCCTTCTGTGCATTTGTACAGCTGATTTCGGCGCACGTTAAAGATCCCCAGGGGGTCAAAATCAACCCGGAGCCCTCCACTACGGCGCGTCTCATCGCCTGCGTTGCGTCGGCGCGTTAAACCCTACAATCAATCAATCAATCAATTTGTACACCTATGCATTGTATAATACAAAATAAATGTATTAATGACTGTGCTTCGGAGATACCGTGCTAAAATGACTTCCCTATTATAGTTAAATTGGCTTATATTTGTGTACATCACTTTTGCTTCTGACAAGGGGAATCGGATGTCTGAGGCCTCTGTCGGGCTGTATGCGCCTTTATCCCAGCCTCCCGTCAGTGTCGCCAAGAAATATGTAACTGAACTCCTTGAACGTGCAAATGAACCCTCACTTCCCGAAATAAATCATGTAATTTGACAAAAATGTCTTTACAAACTAATTAAACGGCAATTATTTCATTTTCATTTGGATACGCCGCCCGCCAAAGGCATCAACTGATAAAAACCCATTTTCGGTCGCGAAACAACTGCTTCAACTATTCCTTTTTACCCGCGTACCGTAAGTCAGTGGAAAGAACTAACTTCTTCTCGCCTCCTCTCCTGGAACCTTTAATGGGGCATGGTATCAAACACCAAAAAAACTGTCTCCCTTCGCATCACCAAAAAACCAATTTTTATACTCTCTCCTAGGAAATCCCTCAAACCAAGTACAGAAATATTATTATTTTGGAATAACTTTAACAAATGGTGTAAGCTGTAATTCACAAGTTACTAACGTTTCGTCCTCTGCCTTTGGTAAATTATGTGTACTTCGGCATAAGCTTCGAGACGCTGCGCCTAATCGTAAATTACTGCCATACACAATGCTCATTACACCTAAACTGAAAAATGCATGAGCTGTTTGGCATCCTCATACATCAGAGAATATTGACTTGTTACAAAAGGTTAAAAAAAGATCTCTTCCGTTTGTTTGTTCTAAGTTTCGTCGCGCAGATTCTGTTTCCGAGCTGACGCGCATCAGCAGAATTGAAACCCTGGAGTCCAGTGGGCACTTCCTCCGGTGAAAATTGTTGTATTTATTTTATCACCGCAAAATTGCTTTGAACAGGAGTCCCTTGGTGAAACCCCTTGCTACTCGCTGTACTTGGCATTCCCATTCTCTGTCCTTTACCGCAATGTTCACTTCTACCAACCTGTTTAAATTCTCTTTTCTTCAGCGCAATTAATGATTGGAACGATAAACCCGAAACTTTTCTTAACTCTCTTGGTTTATTACAAGGAAAATCTTAGTTGTGCCTGTTTAGTTGTGTCCAGTCAACAGTGGTTTATACTAGATTTTGTTGTTTCTGCTTTTTGCTATTTATATTATTGTATCGTTGATATTGTTATCCCCTCATGCCCCTCTTGATTGGGCATTCATGGCATAAAGTATGTTCTTAAATAAACAAAAAATAATACTAATAGCCATTTCTTGGAGCCGTCCTTACTGATACTTGCACAAAATTTGTCCTGATTATTCTTATGTTGCTATTGTTTTTGTCTTTGTTCCAATGTAAATATAAATGGTAGTGAAGCTTCGGGCAAAAAGCAGTTCAGAACTTATTGCCAGTGACATCAGCATGGGGGATTGTGGGAGTGGCGATGGAAGCGTGGCTAGGTGAGGAGGGAACAAACACTAGTAACAAAAAATCAAGTTTTATTCAACAATAAAATAACAGTTATATTTTACGAACGATATTTATTTCTGAATCACATTTTTTGAGCCACAGTGTACAAATAATTTATCAGAATGTTGTTCATTCTCAAAAGCCTTTTTTGTAGCGCCCTGTGAAGAATGTCACATGTCATTGCTGTGTGATGCAGTCCTTGTAGTGCTCGGAAAGGCGCTCCTGAAGTTCGTCTGCTAGGAAACGCCCCTCGCGTGTTTTTTGTTTTTCCTTGTTAATTTGGTGTGCACTTAATTTTTGCTGTGTGTGGAGTTGCGAGGTGCGTTCTATCACCGGTGAACACGTTTAGTACCGTGCCCGGGGGGCACGGTGAACTACGGGACCATGCTGCCAACGGTTGGAGCGTAGCGCTTTCCTGGGTACCTACGGAAACGATGTGCTGTACAAAGTTGCAACAGCAACTCCCGTACGCCTGGCGTTTCACTGCACCCTTTTCCTCTAATTTCCACAGGTAACGCGAAACTATAGAACTGTTATTACGTGCACGGGGATTGTGTAAGGGGACATGGTGGTGCTTCGAAAAAAAAATGGGTGTAAAGCTTTGTTATGTCACAGTTATCTCTTGATTTCACCTCAGGCTGGCTCGGAGCAAGTGATGACAATTACTCTAGGACTTCTCAGCGTATTACCACTAGAACTTAAACGATGAACTTTAACTGTCTATCTCAGTGCCTTCTCTATTGCATTACGACGCTTGTTGTGATCGTTGCTTCCCCAACTTGTATGCGCAAGCATTATTTCCATTGCAGTACTGTGTTGTGCTGCCCCGCCGCGGTAGCTCAGTGGCTAAGGTACTGCGCTGCTGAGAAAGAGTTCGCGGGTTCGATTCCCGGCCGCGGCGGCCGCTTTTCTAATGAAGGCGAAAAGCAAAAACTCCCGTGTGTTCGAGATTTCGGCGCACGTTCTCCAGGTGGTCAACATTAATCCGGAGCTCTCCAATGCGGCGAGCCTCATCGCCTGCGTTGCGTCGGCGCGTTACACCCTACAATCAATCAATCAACTGTGTTGTGCTGCGCTGCTGCTAGATATTTCCTGCTATGTGCTTTTACATACTTCCGTCGCTTTCTTTTGCATTGATGCATTCTTCCTCTTTTTACTGATCTGTTGCGACACTTGCCTAAACAATTGAACCAGAAAATTGCAGGCGTGAATGCTGAGTGAAGTTCTGTAGAAACCCATGTCTACTTGATAAGACGCCGGGACAGCTGCGGTGTTCTCGCTGCACTTTCGTGAATCGGCATTCCTGCGGCCCGGTTTTCTGCGTCAAGATGCAGTGCCTAGTTCTTTTCTCTTGTTTCAAATTAGTTCTGCTGATGAGACTTTCATTGCTCATAATGCTATGTGTTACGAGTAAAGTAAAGTTTTCGGCGCGTACGGAAAATCATGTAGTACTGCCCATAAACATTTTGTACTGATTTTGTACAAACATACGTGCTGATTTTGTACAGTGTGGTAAAGTTGTTCTATGTTTATTTTGGAATAAAATTCAAATGTATTGATTATAGCATGACTATGCGTTATTTCTTCTCTTAGAACAAAGGTTCACAAACCGAGCAAGCATTATATAGCCTTGATGTATACTTTAGGCGCGCACGCAACCTGCGTACGTGCGACGCAATTAAACCCAGCAGTGGCGTTGTTGGAAATTTGTATCGGGGTGAGGATTGGGCACGTGTTTAATATTAAAGGGGAGCCGCGGAGAGTGGTCAAGTGTCATTTTGTGCTCTGTATCCCATGGGAGAAAAAAATTCCGGTCGGCGGGGAGGGGGGGGGGGGTACGTTTGCCAACCAGTGCAATCAAAATAAGCAACTGATTGCTTTTATACAGCAGTGGGAGGCATGAATACAGAATAAAGGTTCAGAGAAGATGCTAGATGTTTTTATAAACAGCGAGGCGAATCATACGACAGTATGCTAAAGTACGTTTCTCTAGACACGAGTATAAGCTGGCGTTGACTTGAAGCACACACGCCAAGGGCTCGCCAACTTGCGTCAGATGGCAATGAAATGAGCCCTCAGTGATCAGAGGCCTGCTAAGGCTATTTCGAAGTCAAATTTTCCCGCTAATGCCACCAAAATGACGTCACTTTCTGACCGGATCTTGCGTCACATCCCGTTTATTTTTTGTTCCGCCGGAAGTGTTCCCTCCTCACACAGATGGCGCTAAGCCCCATGAGCACCTAAAGAGCCGCCATTTTCTGAACGTATGGGCTTCTATGGAAGCTTCGCTACCAGTTACCTTTGCCTTGTTTGTTCTGTTGTATCTATTCTAGAGTGCCAGCATTGTAGAGACAATATGTCTTTAACCACCCGCTAAAATCTCTGTAATGGGGATTTAACTATAAATAAATAAACGAATGAATAAAAATAAGTAAATAAATGAATAAATAAATTGATTGATTGTAGGGTTTAACGCGCCGACGCAACGCAGGCGATGAGGCGCGCCGTTGTGGAGGGCTCCGGATTAATTTTGACCACCTGGGGATCTTTAAAGGGACCGTGCAACAGTCTTCATGCAGTGCAAGTAAACCTTCGCGACGTTTAGAATAGACTTCCAGGAACACCCGAGCCAAATATTACACGTGCACGTGAAGCGGTAAGCGCGAAAATCGCCGTGAAAGACGCGGAAAAAACCGCGCTCTTCAATTCTCCTCATTATGCACCCCTGGCATGGCCTCTCCGACGTCAGTCGGGCCATGGCTGTCCTGGCTTTCCTAATAGCCGTCGCTGGTCAACTTCGCGGCTAAATTCTGGCATTTCCTGTGACGATCAGCCGTCGTCGGCGCTGTGTATGAACCTCTTTTATGTCTGAACCTGTCCGCATGGTTTTGGTGTTTCTTTTGTTTTGAGTGCGCGCAGAGTTTGAGTGACGAACTAAGTATTCCACTTTCAACGAGCCCACTCGACAACAGACCTTTATTGCTCCAAAAACGCCCTACCAGCCTGAGCGCTTGCTTGCGAGCAGGCCACCATGCCTGCTTTTTTGTGGCACCAGACCGGAAATAGACCCGTCCACGTTGCGGGGAAAAGGACGAAACTCCACGGCCTGTGACATATCGAAAGCCGCCGAATAGAACGCCGCGCGTCGCCCCCCTCTCCGGGAGAGAGCGCGCAGCTTTCGTCGCGTTGTCCGCGGTTGAGTTGAGAGGGAACATTTATGCGCGATTTTTCGTCGCGCGACGTTTTGTTGATAGGGAACGCATTTTCATAATTCTTGCGGGAGGAGATTGCTGGGACATTAGACTTTACCTTACAATACATTCCGAGTAATCGATATTAAGTGTTGCAGGGTCCCTTTAAGGGGCGCCGAAATCTTGTTCACACGGGCGTTTTTGCTTTTCGCCTGCATCAGAAAAGCGGCCTGCGCGGAATAAATAAATAAATCATAAGCCGAAGTTTTTGAGGTCGCATACCAGACTTTGAGTACTTTGTAAATTGGAGCCTGTAAAGATGTTGAGTGCTTGGCGCAGTTCGCAACCATTCTTTAATATTTATTTGTCTAAAATAAAATGCTTCTGCCTGATTTTAGGTTTCTGCAATAAATCTAATCCCAACTGCATTAAAACGTTTCGTTGAAGCACCTTGTACTCAACTGCATAGCGTCCGTACTTTTATCTGCTGGGCGCGTTCCTCGTGTACAAAAGCTTAGGTACATATCGCTAATAAGAATATAAAAATCTGTCAGCAGTTTTCACAACTTGTAAATGACAATTTTGAATACGAAAAGGTCAAATCTTTTTTAACTATTTACAGTTACTCGTACAAATACTCGCAAGAATAATTTCATTGTTGGTTCCCATTCAATCACAAAGGGCAGAGACAAGGTCAAAGGGAACTTTAATGATGATAAAACACTTCAAAATGCCTTTAAAATAAAATTTAAGATGTCCGTGCGTTCGAGCATTTTGCGCCGTTAAATATCCCCAGGTGGTCAAAATTAATCCGAAGCCATCCACCACGGCGCGCCTCATAGCGTGTACAACGTCGGCGCATTAGACATCCCAATAGATCATTTAGAGTGAACTTCTTCTTACATAGCAGCTCCGCATACGTTTGCTCCCACGTGGGCGCGTGCAGGAAAGGTGTTGGCGAGGCAGGCATTAGGCGCGAAAAATAGTGATGGAGGCATAGGAAGAAACCGGCGAGGCAGGCTAACACAGCTCGCCGATTTGATACGGCAGATGGGGGTGAAAGTGACGTGAGAAAGTCACGCACACTTTCAAATAAACGCGCACACACAAACACACTACACGCACACACACAATCAGGTGAAACAGTAGCAAGATAAAAAATGGCTGTGGCATAGCACAGCTAAACCTGCATATGCAAAGCTTAGCCTATGCAAAGCGTATGCAAAGCGTATGCAAAGCTTAGCCTATAGCCGCCTGTGTAGGCGCTGGCTTCACTTGGTAAACTTTTGATTTAGCATAATAACTATAAAATTGGTCCAAAGCCTGCCTTAACCTACTTTTGTAGCACCACTTCCGGACTTTTTTGGGCCGAACGACTCCCCCAGAGAAATTCGCGCGTTTCAGGCGCAGCTTGCCGACGCCGGCTGAAAGCTTCTAGCTCCCGCGCAAATCTCAAAGACGACCCGGCCTCGCTCACATTCATTGCGAAGTTCGCACGCGCGCAGAGAGTCACGTGGTAAGGCGTGAACCATGCGCCTACGGAGAGCGCATGCACAAAGCCGGTGGCGAACGCGGCCGTCGGTAGAGCTTGGTCCGCCGAATCACGTGATGCGTTGCCAAGCATACGGCGCAGCTTTGGCAAATGAAGGTCAAATTTATTGCAAATTTTTGCGTAAAAAGTATGTCTGTCGAGTCCACTGCCGGGAAGAAACACCAACACTGTTTCTGGTGTCTAGATTTTTAAGTAGACCTATAGTGGAAAAAAGAACTTCGCGGCCCATTTCAATGCATCGTGGTTGTCGCGGTTGGGTTGCACAAATTGTGATCTACATTTTCATCAGTGTGGCATTACTGTGCGTCATGGCAATTACCTCTATACTAGTCAGTATATCTCTTTTGTAATTTTTTTCTTCTCTCCCTCCCTCGCATATCTTTGCGAATTCTTGCCTACCCTTTCTTTCTTTACCGTCCTGGTTCATTCTTTATGCAAAAATTGTCTTCTTTGTTTGCTTGCAGCTATGACGTTATGTTTCTGCTCTTAGTGCAGCATACATTGATATGCGTCAATTGTGTCATACGCCGCTATATATTTGTGATATTGGTATTGTGTAATCTTTTTCGCCATTACTGTTCTTGTTGCTGATTTTGTTTCACTAGCAGTGTTGTCTAAGGGATGAAATGCTGTTTGAGGGCATACATGGATGTATTTTAATTCTTTATTTTTGTCCCCCTTGTTTTCTTTTATTTCAATTTTTTTGCGTTATCGCACGGTCGCTGCGCCTCTGATCTGCCTGCCCACTCACAAGCACTGCGTGCTTAGGTGTGGCAGTAAATATATCATGTATATAAAACATTGAATAAAGCTTATATTATTATTATTATTATTATTGCTCACTTTGTAAAAGCCTCTACCGGCGTGACCACCAGCTCTATATAGAGTCGTTAGAGGCTTCTGCGTCTCAGAAACCGGCTGACTTCTGGAGGTATGTACGCGGCCGTTCTAAGGTGTCTAAAGAACACATTAGCCTGCTTAATTCCGATGGGGAACAGGTTGAGGATGTCGCCACCAGCTTTGCTCAGTACTTTCATTCTGTCTTTCAACTGCCAGATGGTCACGACGACGAACGCCTATCGTTTAATAATATGTCTAATTTTAGTACACTTATGTTCGATGAAAAACTTGTCAATGATAGCCTTAAACGGATGAAACCGTCATTTTCCTGTGGTGCAGACGGAATTCCAGCAGCCCTCATGAAGGTTTACGGCAACATTTTGTGCCTGTCTTAACTTCTATTTATAATAACTGCTTACTTTTCGGCAAATTTTCTCGTGCATGGAAGATTGCTCGAATTTTTCCAATATTTAAGTCTGGTGATAAGTTCAGCCGTTACCAACTATCGCCCAATCTCACTCCTTTGTGTCGCCTCAAAACTCTTTGAGTCAGCTCTGCACAACGTTCTTGCTGCCTGCGTCAAGAACGTTCTGATACCAAATCAGCACGGCTTTTTCTCGGGTCGATCGACGGTTACAAATCTTGCAAGCTTCATGACTCAGGCTTCGGCTGCAGTTTGTGAAAACGGCCAGTTGGATGTTATTTATTTTGACCTCAGTAAGGCGTTTGATGTAGTGAACCATAAATTATTAATTAACAAGCTTACTATGTCCGGTGTTGATGCAAGCCTTGTTGCCTTGTTGTCAAACTATCTCCTTGACCGGTCCTTTTACGTAGATGTAAACTTCAAAAGGTCTAGTGTTTACACTGCAACGAGTGGTGTACCTCAGGGTTCTGTGCTGGGTCCACTATTGTTTTCTATCTTTATCAATGATGTGTCAACAGTGTTAACAAAATCTTCATTTCTTCTCTATGCTGATGATGTAAAACTATTTAGGCACATTAGCAGTTTTCAGGACTGCTGTGCCTTGGAGAGGGATGTGTCGGAATTATCGGTCTGGTGCAGCAAAAACTGTCTAATTTTAAATCCAGCTAAAACAAAGGTTGTCACGTGCAGCCGGAAAACCCATCGTCTACTGTTTTCCTACAGTATAGAGGGAGCTCCTTTGCAAAGGGTTGAGGAGATTAGGGACCTCGGGGTTCTTTTCGACAGTACCCTCTCTTTTTCTTCTCATATTAGGCTCATCACCCGGCGAGCGCTCCGAAGTCTTGGAAATGTGTGTCGGATTACAAAGGAATTCTCTTCTCCAGATCCATTTCTAATGCTATACAATGCAATATGTATCCCACAGTTAGAATATGCTTCTGTTGCCTGGAACGGCATCTCCAAATCTAGTAGTGAATTAATAGAACGTGCGCAGAAGAAGTTTTTATCCATATTTAAGCACCGTCATCACAATCACAGTCCGGGTCCTGATTCTGACTTACCCATAGTTCCTTCCATTCCTTCGTTGACCCTCAGACGTATGCGTGCAGACCTTACATTTCTTCACAAAGTTGTTCATGGTGACCTTTCTGCGCGGACCTGCTTAACTGTTTAGAGTTTAGTGTTCCACAGAGGCCCACCAGGTCGCATCGCCCTTTCTTGACCGCTGCGGCGCAACTCCAATCATTCTCCAGTGCGCAGAATACAGAATTGCTACAACCGCTTCTCTGAACGCCTTGACATCTTTCAAAGCTCCTTTACAATTACCGTACTGCGCTGTTGAACACAGTATGTTAAACATCTATGATATCTCTGTCGTTTGTTTTTCTTTTTTTTTATTGCTGAAATTTGGTTTCTCTGCGGTTCTGGTTTAACCAATATAGTTGCCTGTTTTTGAAACTGTTTACTTATCATGCTTGTCTTATCATTTGTCTCTATACTCTTGTCATTGTTTTTGTCGTCTTACTGTCAAACTTTGTTCTCTGCTTGTTGTGTATTCATTACAATAAGCTGAGCCACAAAGGCATCTTCTTTTTTCTTTTTTACCTGTACCCAGGCTCCGCCTGTGCTTTATTTTTGTAATTTTCGCTACTTCAATATGTGTGTGTCTTGTCGCTTGTTTATTTCTTGCAATATGTTCTTGTATTTTGTTTTCATATAACTATCCGTGCGCCAGCACTCAGGCCTCTGGCTGTTCCTGGGCACGTAAATAAACATGATGATTGATTGATTGATTGATGATTATATTATATTATTATTATTATTATTATTATTATTATTTATTATTATTATTATTATTATTATTATTATTATTATTATTATTATTATTATTATTATTATTATTATTATTATTATTCTGTTACCCTACGTGACGTTCCTTCGGTCAACCAGGGGCAACAAGTTCCCGTAAAGAGATCTGAGCGGGAAGAGAAAGATCCAGAGAAGTTTTTGCAGTGTTTCTTTCGAGTTCGAAATGAGGTCACGCCCAGAGTGCATGTTGGAGGTTATCGCGAATTGGTTAAATAGGACAGAGGGAGGAGGATGACTGCCGAAGTTGGAAAGAAAACTCTTCGTATAAGCCACGTTTAGTCTGGTTTGAGGCAAGGTGGCTTCATCATGACTACACAGGCCGCTTTGCATCCTGAAAATGTCGTCTCGGACGATTTTTTCCAGGGGAACGCGAGTTTTCCTGGGGTCGACCCAGAGTGAACTTTTCAGCTTTTCCCCGCAAAAAAGCAATAACCGCTCCACCTCGCCGTTTGAAAGGTACTACGGTAATCAAGAACTTGTAACGAGCGCAAGAAGAAGCTCAGTGGAATAGTGGTGTAGCCAGGAGAGCGTTTTTCGGTGTCAGAACACCACCGATATTTTCAGTCCGCAGCATTCCAACCCTCCCTCCTTCAGCCTTTTTTTGCCCGTGCAGTTTAACACATATCGACGTACGAAAATTTACAAACAAGTATTTAAATGCTATCATGAAAACCACAATCACTAAGCTATTGTTCTGGTGCAGTATTTTTTTTTTTAAATTGTATCGGTGGAATAAAACACTCGCGCTGAAATATTTGTGGCTACGCCACTGAGGTAATGTGTACATAGGGGTATTTTAGGGGTAATGTGTACATAGGGAGCAAGGCCTTAGCTCTTCCACTCATATTCTACATTTGTGGTTCTACAGATCCCGTGTATGCGAATTTAGCGAATGTAATAGCGGATACACCGCATGCCTACGACGTTTCTAACCACTTGTTTTTTTTTTTTTAAACCCATTTAGAATCAAGGTGTTGGAGTCGCTAGCACTGATACAAATCTAGAAAAAGGAGATGTGAAAAGTTTAGTGTCTGCCTGAACGACTTCAATACCCTGCACCTAAAATGTTCTCCATGAAACTATCGGGAAATCTTTATCCGCTTCCGCACAATGCCGCAAATCAGCTGTACTAAACTCTCAGTCTTTGTAACACGTCCCATCTCTCTGCTGATATAAGTGAAACAAGCGCACAATGGCGCATAGGTTCACACCGCCAACATTTGTTTGTGGCTCAGCAATGGTTGAGAACCGCGAAATTATTAAAAATTGTTTTTATCTGCACTGTTTTCATGCATACTTCTGTACCCCACCTGTAAGGGGATATACATGAACCTCATTGCATTCTCGAACCAAATTGTTTCGAGCACTGGCTGGTGGCGTTGGAGTATAAAGGCAAAGTGTTTGTGTGTGGTTCTGTTAGCAAGCTCGGCCAGCCGGCAGTAAGGTTCAGAGTGGAAAGAATTGGGGAATTCTAGAAAACTAATCTCTAAAAGGTAACCAAGGTGCAAAAATCTAATACAAACTATCCGAAAAAATGTAATTAGTAGCAAATAGGCACCGTTTATTCATGGCACGATGTCCATTGCTACTGCTATAGGTTAACTAAATATACGAAGATTGAGCCCCATCCTCGTGAAACTCGCAAAAGTGCTTTGGGTGAAGAAACCGCGAAAGCGACAGAGGTACGGTGCACCAGTAAACATCTTTATATAATTAACCCCCAAGCTTTCGCCTTCAACACATGTTAGAGATCTTAAGTTCCCCAAAGAAAGTTTGAATTTCCTCTATACAGCGGCGGCCATTTTCTTGGCGAGACACCAGCAACGACGACGCTTTTTCACGGAATACGGCTTCTTAGGCTTTCGGCCAAAAAGCAATGCCAGTCGGCACTCAACTGCTTTGAAGCCAGTCAGGAGCATCTAGCACGCCAAGCGTACATCACGCCAGTCATCTGACATTCCCCACGGTACATATATGGCGAGTGGGTGGCGGCAAAAAAACTTGCCATATTTTTACACAGCTCCAGGCTTTGGCAAAATAATCCCCTTGGACACATAGTTTGCTCTTTTTCATTCTTCAACTATGCATATATCTAAAACGGAATCGTTAGGGCTCTTTACAACGTGATCCTTCGTATAGCAGTGTTAGTCTGGTTTACATTTTCGGACAATCATCAGCATCAGCCTGTCCACGCCCATTACAGGGCAAAGGCCTCTCCCATAGATCTCTAATTATGCCGGTCCTGTGGTAACTGCGACCAATTTATCCCCGCGAACTTCTTGATCTCACTGCGCACCTCACTTTGCGCCGCCCCCTGCCACGCTTGCCTTCTCTAGGTATCCACTGTTTCCCTTCGGACAACAACGGAGTAAAAATGGGGCCTTGTTCCTGCCCGATTTCTTTCCATCGCCCTTTCTTCTCACTTTGTGCATACTTATACGACATATGGAAAACGAGTAGCATATGCAAAAGGAAGAGGGGGGGGGGGGCGGCGCTTGTCATAGAACTCCCCCCTCCCCCCCTCTTGGTAGAATTCCTGAATTTTAAATCACAGGGGTAAAACGAAAGAGGCAAATATTCCTTCCTGTCAACAAATTACAACAAGCCATAATAATTTTTAATTAGATAAGCGATGCATCAACATATGCGGCTTCGATGCGTGTTTCCACCGCAAAGAACAGCCATTTTTTCAATTATAGTGAGGAAAATAGACATAACAATTGCAAGGATATGGGAAGGGCTGTGTTACCTCAATAATTTTCAGTGTTTATTTTTAATACATTTCTTGCTTTCTCTTTTGTTTTTTCCTGTTTTGTAGTCTTGGCTAGGACCTATGTCATCTCAGACTAAGGACACCACATATCCAGAATCTAATACGTGTTTCAATAATAAAGCTTACGGCCACTAGCACTACCTGAGAGCGATGAGTAGCGTGGAAAAACAGGAAGGCAGCAGATTACACAGACACAGCACTAGCTAACAAATGAAGTTCATTAGGGCTCATTGAGCAATAAAAAGGAATAAAAAGGAAAAAACAAGGAACTTGTAGGTTCAGCCTCAAGAAAACAAATTACAAACATACATTAAAATACGATGAATAAAACAACTTATCTCTAACCCAGCAATCTGCAGTGCTCACACATATCTGTAGCCGAGAGAAAACTCGACACCAGAGCATACGCACAATCTTCCCTATCTATCAGCAAATATTGTTTCGTTCCCCGTGAAGGCAATAGAGATTGCCCTCCGCAATCTGGTTTTCCCGGCTATGAATTTCCCACATATCTCGTAGCTCTCGTCTGATCCTATCTGGCTACTGCGCCAGAACCTTCAACTCTTCAAATGAAGGAGACCAACACCCGCATTTAGTACCACGCGCAGCAAGCGTGGTCCCTGAGCATTTTTTAAGATCACACGCATGCTCCCGAAGGTGCTCTTTCCGGCCGCATCCGATTTGCCGCTCTTACGAGCGTCCACATTACATTGTGATGTCGCAATGACACTGAACAACCAACTTTGCATGTGTCTTCGTGCGCCTGTGTGCCGGCCCATCTTCACTGTTAATTTTGCGGGAAAGAGCTACTTAATTTGAGCAAACCGAATCAATGAGGTCTACGCCCAAACCCCGACTATTTTATTCAGCGTGTGGCGCAGTATCACGCAGTGAGGCGCAGTGGCGCAGTATGTGGTACGGTATGACAACTATTTTTTCTGTCTTGATGGGGGCTCGTTTTCTTGTGGTGGTTTTCGAAACTCTCAAAATGGCCGTTGTTCATGCCTACCGAAACAGAATGCTCCCCTAGACAATTTTTGATAAAACTGGGCTATTAAGCATTTACAGTAAGCATGTCGTGTCGCTGCCGTACGACTGGTGGGATAGAACTTTAGGTGTGTTAATGAACTGCATACGTTTCATTTTCAGTTTGAGGGTATGAAACAATGTTTTTTGTAAATCAAATTCCGCAAAAACTTTTGTTTATATTTCACTATGATTACGTTTCCATTGAGCTTAATGCATGGCGTCTCTATGATGCTCGCTGCCAGGACAATGCTACACAAGTCCTGTGTTGAGGTTGCACCGGAAGCCATTTTCGGTCGCCCATTTCAAAGTCTGTTTGACTCAATTTGTACCTGTGCTTCGCAAACTGCTACGTTTCACGTTCTGAAACTTTTCTGGGTTCCATTCATATAAACAAAACAGAATAAAGGCCATTGTTCATTCATGGTTCATAATTCATTTTGACAATAAATACAGGGAAATTCGAAACATTTCCCTTAGGATCAGCAGGATCTTGAGTAAACAGTTACACTAACGAAGAACCTACGAAAACTCAGAAAACACGGTAGCTTCTGAAGAAATGTAACGCTTCTAGAGACTCGAAACGAGTCACGTTTTTTGCCGCCACGTAGTAAAGTAGGCCATGTCCAAGTCCAATAATATTGATATGCAAGATTATTTGGGAACAAAACACCTTGCACAAGACTGAAAACCACAAAGTTGTCGTTTCTGGAATGGTGCACTCGAAAAACTGACTGGCGGATATCCTGAAACTCCAAGAAATACAGTAAACGCCGGTGGATCATCTTTTCTAACAGTTTACACAAGCAGCTTGTAAGAGCTATTGTCCTGTAAGTGCTATGCAAACACGGGATTCTTCATTGTTTTAGCCTACGAAAGGCGTATCGTCTTTTCTGTGATTTTGGTAGCCGCCCAGTTTGCCACATTAGGTTAAAGACTTAAGAAATTTCTTCAAGCGTGCCTTCCTGTAAAGATTTATTATCCCGTATGTTATATTACAGTTGACACACGTTATAACGAACATAGATATATAGCGAATCATCACGTATAGCGAACTAAATACGCACTTTGGATGGTCACGCTTCATTTAAATGACGCTTATTCTTTTATAACGAAAGTGAAACTGTTAGAGCCGCGTGCACTATCGGATATAACGAAGAAATATTTGACCACTAGGCTTGGAAGCTACTTGCAAAAACTCCCGGCTTCCGAAACTGCACAAGTGAAAAAAGCCCCTTTGTTTCTGGACACTGTTGAAAAACTTCATCTTGCTCAGTGCTGTGAATCGCCACCAGACAAAGATAACATGCTTCTATTGATGACGCATACTCAATCAGGGGATCGGCTAAACATCAGTAGTTAACCCTTCGGCCCTGGTGGCGTCAATTGACGCCATCACATTGTAGTTCCTCTAGCCCATAGAGAACGAAACCAAAACTGCTAGTTTTTTGGGGAATTGTCCTTCAATGATGCCCATAGCGATATATATCACTGTTCTTTCATTTTAGTGGAGCTGCTCGCTACAAAAAAGAAAAACCTCCCGTGAAGTCGAAATTACGAAACTCAGGCTGAAAAAAACGACGGCCTCAGTTTTATTCCGAGGCTTGCAAATCTATAAATACGTGCACTACAAAGCTGAATTTTTCTTTGTAGGTTCATGTAGTCATACCGCTTAGGAAAATGTGCAAAAGTGAGGTCATTGCTCTACAGAAAAGTTATATTTGCCAGATGTCTTAAGTAATTGCCCCATTAATAAATCTGTTATTACTTTTACTTTCACCTCTATTTCTCGTTTGTGGGCTTATGGAACCCTAAAATTTAGGAAAATACACAGAAAAAAAAACAGTTTTGCTTGAATATAAAAAAACCAGGGCCGAAAGGGTTAAAAGGATTCCAAACTAGTTACAGTGCTCGAGGGAAATTGATTCCTAAAATTATTTGAACCTGCTTCCGTCTCTTTCTTCGCTTTTGTTTCTTCGTCTTTCGATGCGCATTGAGCAGACAAGGATACTGGCTCCAATTTACGGGTGACTTCCCCAAAGTGGCACTTCTAGCTTGCACATGTTTAAGCACGTGCTCCTACAATCATCTGTGATAGGGTGTGCTTCAGTGTAATTCCTGTTTATTCTGGAACAGAGCCGCGTTGGCGCTGTAGATAGCGCCCTTGGCTGCTGCTCCGGCGACGCCGGTTCGAATCATAACTTAATCCATTGTTTTATTTATTCATTTTCTCTTTCCAGCGCCGCCATTTTGGTTCCATTGGGGTTGTCGCTGACAGCTATGGTCACTATTCACATTTCACGACGCATCTCAGGCTTTCGGCTTAATAAACGTGTCTAGTTTTTACAGCTTTCTGAACAATTCTTTCTTCTAAATTTTTGTGTTTTGCAGAAAAACCTGCAAAATCTGTTTTTTACGCTTGTCAAAGTTTTATGAAATTTTCCGTCCCTACTCCGGGCGCTTCTTACGCACGTGGAAGTAAAGCACACCGCATGCCATTGATTGCCAGAGTGCTTTTTTTTAAAGAAAACCTGTGAAGCATTGAGGAAATCGCCGTTTCGCCTTCCGATGTATTACTGATTGCCACCATTATGAAAGGTCTAACGAAAGGTCGTGGCCTCCAGTCACTGGGCCTCGTTGATCTTATCTATTTGGCTGAACCAAAACGCGGAAAAACATTTCCAGCGCTCAATATTGTAATGAGGCATTGAGCATACCAAAAACGTAAAAAAAATACACTTTATCGAAAATATTCCCATAACCCGCGTCCTGATGATAAAGATTGGCGGAAGATTACGTCTAAGATTTTGCTTGCAATACTAACGATGCTTTGAGCACTTTTAAGGAAATATTTTCAGCCCGTGCGGAAGTTGAAACATTATTGTAAGATTGGGTATTACAAGTTTATTGCCGCGAACTGTTAGTTCTATATATTGCATAAGGGCCCAGTTGCGCTCATAAACTTCCGGAATACTAGAATACTGGGTGAATAGAATGACTTTCCTAGGACCGAAGGGTCACTTTTCAACAGGATTTTTTATACATGAGGTGAAGTTTCTTTGAAACCTTTTAGGGAAAAAGAAATAAATTTTTTGTGGCGCATTCTGAAGTGAAGGAAAGGATTCCTGTTTTGCCTCGTCTCTATTAGCACTCTTTGCTCGTTTGTAAAGGTGGTTTTACTGGCCCGCTTTCAAAACAACTCACATGAGTGTGAATTGTTATTTTTTCATTTACTTGCAGGTTCATTTACTATCCTTCCAAGCTTGCAAGCATTAGTCCCGGAGTGCCTCCGGCGTTTAAAGCGCATTTTCTGTTCTTTAAAAACAGTAATAGTGGAGAATAGGTTGAAAACACTCTAAATAGAAGACAACTCTCTGTAGGCTGTTAAAACTTTTATATGTGGTAAGACATATCCAGCGAATTCGTGCACCATTTCGGCTTGGATAGTTCAGATTACCAAAGTGTACAGAAGTCAAATTAGGGTTTGCTGTTTTTATTTCGGGTGTGAAGCTGAACCGCTTGTTTCATCGCTCGCTCACTCAATCACTCACTCACTCACTCACTCACTCACTTGAGAGTTCTTGCTGGTCCGTGAATGGCTTATGGCTATGGCGCCGTATGGCTCTGACGTCGGCTTAGGGACTCGCGCGCGTGTGTTCTGAGGGGAGTGCAGGTGCTCGAAATCGCCAGCTTTGATGCTGCAGTGCATTAAAAAGCGTACTTTTAGTCATTCAGTATTTTTGCCAGCTTCTGACTCATCTGAATGATTTGAAGCTGTATTCCCCCCAAGTTTGCAAGACACGAGAGAGAAGAGAGAGAGAGAGAATCTTGTTTGGGCCTGCAGACGTGGGGTGCCCTAACAGGGGCCCAGGTGCCGTGACGCGCCCGCGACTCGTTACGATAGCACCTCTTGAACCGCACCCGGGCGCGCTCTACGAGGTCGGGAGGATCGTACCCCTTCCCCGCGTCGCACTCCGCCGCTGCCGTTCGAGGGCCGACGGCCTGTAGCTGGGTGTTATAAAACAACTGCAGTTGAAGTGGCTCGCTCCCTCTCGCCATGAGTGTCTGAATTGTTATTTTTAGCACTATCTGGGGGCGGCATATTTACTTAGCACTTCGTGTTCATTTACTATCCTTCCAAGTCCTCGCGCGGCGGCGTGGGCCGTCTTTGTGGTTGCTTGCAAGCCATGCCGGGAACCATCCATGCACTCTGCCGGAGGAGTGCACACCTGTTCCGTAGGCACGTTTAAAGCGTCATTTTCTGGCCAGTTCTTTAGCCCGGAAGCATGCGGAAGACTTATTTCGCCCGTTGTAGCCGTCAACACTGCGGCCGCAAAGGTGGCGTGCTGACTCTGATGTGCGGGAAGAATAACTTCCTTCAGAGCATCGCTCAGAAGCTCGTGTTAACCCGTCCTTTCTAGCTTATTCGCGAGGTTCAGCGCACAGATATGTATTCAAAATGCTTCCGCTTCCCTACAGACAACTCTCTGTCTAGTGGTATACATGCACGCGTATCGCAGAGCAGGAAATAAAGCGGCTGCCTTCCATTTTTTTTTTTGTTGTTTTTCAGATGATTTTTTTCTGTGCCCAGCGCATTTTATTTAATATTAACTAATTAATTATTAACCGTCACAAACGTCTTATTAGTAGGTTTGGGGGATGTTTTATCCATAGATCGTGAGGATACTTTCTCAGGCTGTATGCATGGCAGACATTCCGTTCTTCACAAAATTGGCTTCCGTTAGGGCTACTTGCAGAAAGTGTTCGGCAGCGGGCGTTTATTACAATACAATGCGAAGGTTTGTGCTACCGCCACCGCGATCGCGGCCCAGCAAGTCAGAGTACTTAAGGGTTATGCTCCGTTTTTATTTTCCGTACGCATGCGTGTGTTTACAAGGAAACCGGTGAATACTCGCTACCGAACGCTCTCTTCAACTCTTTAACTCGTAAATAGTGTCTGTGCGTAAAGAACAAGCCCGAACGATATATGAACGGTGAATATTTCCAAGGAGAAAAAATACTCT
Source organism: Haemaphysalis longicornis (assembly GCA_013339765.2). Taxonomy (NCBI): domain Eukaryota; kingdom Metazoa; phylum Arthropoda; class Arachnida; order Ixodida; family Ixodidae; genus Haemaphysalis; species Haemaphysalis longicornis. The sequence continues at coordinate 201,191,473 of CM023451.1, read as the reverse complement.
TCTTCAACTCTTTTCAACAGGACCCTCACCACTAAAAAACAAACCGGGATGACGATTTCTATGAATTAAAAAAAAATACTCATTTCGTTCCTCGTCCTCCTTCTCGTCCTCCTCCTCTTGTGCCATGAATGAGGAGTTTTCTCACTGAATCACTCTGTGGGGAATGTACTTAAATGTCAGTTTTTTCCTCATTTCGTTCCTCGTCCTCCTTCTCGTCCTCCTCCTCGTGAGTGCAGTTTTCTATAACCGTAGATGAATACTGGGAAGAGCTTTGCATGGATGTGGGGAATGTCTTAAATGTCCCTCCTGATTAGAAGGTCGTGGTATAAAACCAGCAGTGTGGCGGTCTGCACGCATGGGTTTCGTAGATGTTCAACGTACAGTTTTTGCCTATAAACCTCCATAATACTGATTAAAATGTCGGCGTTGTATAAAACCAGCACGCCCCTATTCATGCCATGGGTATTGACCACGGAAAACGTAAATCTGTGATACATACCGTTTTTGCAGCCCCATAAGCGTTCGGCAAGGTTCGGCAAAAACTTTCTCAATGACTTGCGTAAAATAATGTGACACAACGATTACGGGAATCGAGCGTAATGCCGGAAGGTTGCCCAAGCCGACTTTACTTGCTGAAGGCCGATTATTTGTTTTGGTCGGGAATCGTAATTTCGCTGTTGTCTGTTATTGCGCCAAGCCGAACATTAGCTGGCTGTTCCTTTTGTTAGGCCTTGGAAGGTTGTATTTGTTATTGGTCTTAATGCAGAATTTCGCTGTTGTCTGTTATTGACCCCAGCTGGGCTGTTCCTTGGTTCGAAAGACTCTTCGCGCTTAATCCGCACAGAACCGGCTTCGCAAGGACCCTAAATGCGGAGACGCGGGCGACTCTTCGCGCTCCGCACAGGACCGGCTATCGCAAGGAATGCGGAGACGCGGGCAATGTTTCTTCCAGTGCTCCAAAGCTGCACTTTAACTCACGCCTTGAGCTGGTGTATGCGATTTATGTCACAATTATTATAATAAAAGGTTACGCATATACGCAATCTGGTGCGGTCAAGCATCAATCTGTGCGCGGTCAACCGAGCATCAGCAAATCAACCGAGCGCAAGAAAACAGCAGGGAGAGGGAGCCCGAGTGAAGCAGACGACAAATGCGAGAATCGCTAAGCCGAACGTCACGGAGGCGCGCTTCGCGCCCGTGGTCGCGCTCACCGCCAATACAAAATATTAACACTGGCCAACGTGCGTACGATGAGTTACAGCACCAATCATATCGCGAGTAGCTTTTTGGCTGCTTACAGCTGCTCAGGAGCAGGTGTGCAAGGAACTGCAATCTGTTGTAATGTTTTTTTTTTTTTCAAAGAAAAGGCCCCAGTCTTGATGCGAATTTCAGGAGCACCAAAGGGCGTCGTTCATGGCGAACCTATACCGCCACCCCCCCCCCCCCCCCTTTAACCGCTTGAAACCCTTTAATACCAAAGCTTGACACACTTCTTTAAAAGAGCCATGAAGAGAAAACTCAAGTTTGGTTCATTCGAAAGACGGCCTCGTTAGAAATCATACTGACACCAGTTTGAACGTAAACTTCGCTTATATAAGCTATACTAATATAAGAAAAAAGGGAATGACCATGCGACCCACTCGCTCATTTCCCTCAACTGAACCTATGATGCCATTGGAGCCTGCTCTGCGATTAAGGAGGGAGGCGGCAAAAGCAAACGCAAATTAGGCTGAGCTTACATAAGCTTGCAGAACGAGCTATTTGGGCTTAAAATTAGGGCACATTCTTTTTAAATCACAAATAATAATGGTGGGACAAACGGTGGAAGTTACAAAAGCACATGTACACATATGATGCGTACTGCTGTTGGTACTGCGCTCCCTATGCTTGGCTTAGCTGCACGGGGGTTGTCTCAGACGACACTGGCCGATTGAGGTGAAGCAACGGTGTCATACGTGAACAGATTTCCCGAGCGATCACTGTTTCACGAACTGATTATTTTCTCCCAGAACAAAAACAAGACCGGTTTAAATGCGGGGAAAAACAAACCACAGGCAGAAAACGGTTTGCCACGGTATGGTGGCGCCATCTAGGTTGGAGTAGAATACCTCGACACATTACCGCCGTACAGGGTAGAGACACCCTTTGAACAGTCCCGTGCCGCTGCTATTGGGTCAACGTGCTCAGCGCGTTGTTCTTTTCGTTTCCCACAAGAACCAGCAACGCGAAACACATCAAATGATTCAAACTTCTCCAGTAAACTGCGTTGCAGCTATAATTTTAGCGCAGTTTTGATACAATGACTTGCTTTGGCGGCGCGCAAGCGACCCAAAATAGCGGCGCCAGCGTATATGTGTCTCCACCCTGTACGACAGACGCGTGAATCAAGGCACCCTAGGTCTGCCCTAGGCTGCAGAGCGATCGGTTCCTGTGATGTCGTTGCAGACTACGAAAACACATGATTTAGCGGGAAACTCAAAATTTTATATTGCATTGAATAATTTATCAGTGAATAAAGCATCGTTTGTATCCGGACAAGCGCTGGCAGGCACTATAAAACACGAAATCTTTCGAATAAAACAAACTTGTATTTTCTCTTCATGGCTCTTTAATGATAACGTACAACTAAGCTCTGTATGCAACATGTTTGAGGTCCCATCATGCTACAACAGTGTGTGACCTGAGACACTACAGTCACTCCGGAAATAATGTTTGGCATATGACACGGAATTTCGTTTTTTTTAACTCGCATTTTGTTCTTACAATCACTAAGAAATTCCCCCAGTATGTTCCGGCATACCTATCGAGTGTTTTACGAGAAATGCAGTTTCATAACTAGCTGCAAGGGGCCCCTCAGACAGTTCGAAAGATGATTTATAAACATGATGAAACACGCCGAGTAAGTCCGCGCGTGTTCTTTGAAGGGAGGGGGGCGCACGACTAGACCACCTTTTTCGCGGCTCTACGTGGTACATTAAAGGTACAGGTGCTTAAATATAAAGCGGAGAAAGCGAGCGGTTGCCCAACTGGGGAAAACTGGATTCCAGCGTGATCTAAGACTAGTAGGACCACCCCGCCGCGGTGGCTCCGTGGCTAAGGCGTTGCGCTGCTGAGCACGAGGTCGCAGGTTCGATTACCGGCCGCGGCGGCCGCTTTTCTGAAGGAGGCGAAAAGCAAAAACGCCCGTGTGTGCGAGATTTCGGCGCACGTTAAAGATCCCCAGGTGGTCAAAATTAATCCGGAGCCCTCTACTACGGCGCGCCTCATCGCCTGCGTTGCGTCGGCGCGTTAAACCCTACAATCAATCAAATCAAGACTAGTAGGACCACTGAAGCCGGAAGTGAGGCATTCGGCTGACTTATTCTTGCGTTTTGTGGCTCTCCTTATCGCCGGCGCCGCTACCATCCCTGTCCACCATCAGCCCTTGCGCAGCTTTATGCAATAATTGGTTTTCGCGCGGTCTAAGGAAAAGTTTCTCTTCAGCCGCCTGCGCTTTCTTCTGCTTCATGAATGACACCCCTTTCAATCCTCGCGACTTTATTCCAGGGCGATTTGCACAAAAACGAGTTTGTGGCACCAGGTGGTATGAATGCTTGTGCGTCAATTTGCGAAGTGCGGCCGAAATTATGCTGGACTAAAGGGATCACAAAAATAAACGAACTGTGGGGGGGGGGGTTCGTTCTTTTGCTTTTATGAAACGTAGTAGTACTCAACGCAATTGATCACCTGAGCCATGAAGAGCGTTACTCCAGCAAAATTAGCTTTTTTACACGACAGGGACCGTTGTAAATAAGTTGTGTCATAAGGGCATCCCTGCTACAGACATATGCGATCAGTTCGATTTTTCCAACATATAGAAGGAAATCAATCACGGGAGGTAAAAATGTCACCGGAGTTGGAAATGCAATAGCCGCATTTCCTGTCAAAAAAACAATGTTTCCACAAAGTGGGAAGTTCCCGTTATACTTGTTTTCAATATAAACAATATACTTGTTTATTGTTTATACAGTTTATCTTGTGATATGCATTGTATTCGCGCTTTTTATGTACTGCATGTTTGCAGACACGTGAAGCTATCTACAGAATAATGAAGCTTAAAATATAGCTAACAGAAAGAATATTTTGAGGCAAGCGAGCAGCCTGAGCCCAGTGCTGAAAAATTCAAGGAAGGGTTCACTCACGAGCAAGACTTGAATGGCGAAGCTGTGGTAGGTGAGCACTGCAGACATACGGTTACGTTGCAGTATCATTATTTATTTGCATAGTTGCTTAGCTAGTAATAGTTGCCAAATGCATCGAAAAGGTTGTCGCCTTCTTCGCGGCGAGTGGTGCATGCAAAGTCATGCTTCGCATTGCAGGCTTCTACAAGCTCTTCGTCATCCACTCAAGGCAGAGGTAGCGGGATCTACGATTTGTCTCGGGAATGATTGTCACACGTGTTGCCATTTTATGCATAATGGCAACAAGGGAATGACGTGGCCGCGGTGGCCTCTCCAAAGCAGGGTGGCCTTTATTATTTAGCATTAGCGCTGGAGTTTTCTTACAGCAAATTACGGAATTCGGTCTCAAAACAGGTCTCTGGCTGTTTTAATGCCAAAACATTATGGCGCTGAAGCTAGTGCACAATCCACACACAGGCCGCTACTGTGTTTCTCTTCTTATAAGCTGCCCATTTGCCCACCCTTCCGCAGAACGTGCTTCCTGTATGGTCTGCCAAAGAAACACCACGGAGAGGGCCGCAGCCTGTCGGGTAGGCTGCACCGAGTCCGCACAGTCCTGTCGTTACGGCGGCTACAAACGTCAATAAGACAGATGCTTCAGCGCCCCTATGATTCGTCTTCCGCCGCTACCTCTTCTTGTTGATAACCACTAACACCAAAACTTGGTGGACGCTTAAGCTTCGCCGTTAAGAGTGGGAAGTCAAAGCAGAGCAGGAGCAGACGTGGTTGCGCCATCCGCTATCCTAGAAGACGCCAGCTCGGAAGTACACTTCACATAGGTGGACTACACCACATTCATCGCACACGTGTCCTTTACAGGCTGCTGACCCCGCTGAAGCTGCCGTACGAGAGTCCTCCGGTGTCTGTCAATGTAAACCTGGGTCGCCAGCGTTTAGCTCACCGCGTGTAAGAACAAAACGCCGAGTTCCCTGCTTCGGGTTCTAGAAGTATTTTTGCTACCTCCCAAAGTGAGGCGAGAGCTAGATCATATGCGCAACCGAAACAATCCGCGAGAGATGATTGCGGGAAGATCCTGATGGCAGCAAACCATTATTACAAGAATTAAAAAACGCGTAGGACATTCATATTGTAATAAAAGATGGCTTATGTTTCACCTAGAAAATTTTTCCCAGCAATGCATTTAAGTTTAGAAAGGAAGCCGACTTTGAAGAAAACAGCGCTAGCTTGGTGTCTACAAGCTGGCTTTCTCACCCTCCGTGTTGCGGTGAAGCGTACTCAAAAAATGCTACGCGAACGGGGCCCGATAGCTCTATCGCGTTCCAACCGTAAGGGCGAAGCTTAAGCTCCGTCCAATGTTTTTTTTCCCAACCCGTATTCGAGCATCCCAACACAGCTTTAAGGTTGTTGTTTCTGTGTAAGCTCCCGTCGGTTACTGGTACTAAAATATATGCGTTCGACTCTGCGTTTCTTACCAGCGAACACTGGTGCATGCGCTTTGCCGCATCCAGGTATTCCTGTCGTGAATTAACAAAGTGCAAAACTAGTTTGATTTTCACGTCATGAAGCCACTCTCCTGTGCGCTGTACGTACTTCAGCAATCGGAATACATGTTCATTGGTTCCCTGCTTCCGACCCTGACCGTCCTCCAGAAGCGAATCAACTATGAGGCCATAAACGGACTGACATATTCTGGCCATCTGGAAAATTCAGTTCTCGCTGGAAGCAAACAGTACGGCTGTGTCAGCATGTTGGAGTGAATATGCATATTTTCTGATGAATCGTTAGGGATTGCAGGTTTGGACATCTCAAAATAAAGCTCAAGCTCTTTGCCGCCAGTAGCTTATCCTAAGGTTCACGTTATTATGCATCACAGACACTTCTACGCGGGACCAGGTGACCACGAACATAAAGACAAAGTTGGCTGTGGTGACCAAGCTAGCCATCACGGATATCCACCTCGTCCGCGTTCGCAGTTTTCTTCTCGTTTGGCCGACGAGCCCTGCCAGCCGAAGTGCAGGATAAGCTGTCACGGTACCTACTTATACCAGTTTACTACCCGCTGCTACAGATGAAGAACTTAGAGGGACTGAACCAACTTTTCCTCCAGCGCTTCGGCGGAACGGCTCTTCAACATTGCCTGCCAACGAAGTGTTGATGAATAAAATCGATGCAGCTTGCACTAGCGGTGAAAGGCTGGAGAAGCAGCAGAGCCGGCAATCCCTCTCCCTTCATTGGAGACCCGTCTGTTGAATCATCAACATCATAATCATCATCGTCATCATCACCACCACCACCACCAACAACAACAACAACAACAACAACAGTCCTCTAGGTCCACTGCAGGACGAAGGCCTCTGCCATCGACCTTCAGCCACTCTAGCCCTTACTGTTCGCATTCATTGTTTGCCTCCCAGTTTCCTAATTTTGTCCCTTCTTCGAATAAATGAGCCTCCTCCTTTTCCATACCCGTCTTTCGGTGTCCACTCGGTCACCTTCGTAGTCCACCGATTGTCATTTCACCTAATTTCGGGACTAGCCCAAGTCCATTTCGTTTCTTTTATTTGAACTATGATATTTTCTACTCTACTTGGTTCTATGATCGAGGAAGCTCGTTTCTTGTCTATAATTGTAACTGCGCTCCTTATTCTTTCAATGGCGAGTTGAGTGTACCTAAGTTTGTTTAGTTCTAAGTTTAGTTACTAAGTTGTTTAGTAAGGTGGCAAATGTCCGTTCTATATGTCATCCCCTTACATTTATTTCTGAACTTTATGTTAAAAATTTTCCATGACTGGCAGGCCCGGATCATTTCGTCCGAAGTCTTTACTTCTCTCCCAAAGTGCACCGCGCTAGCACGCGCTAGAACCCACAATCAAGTCTCAAGCGAACACCCGCGCTACGAACCCAAAGGAAATGCCGTGTGCCCGGGATGCGATGATAGCTGGCGGATAGATGGCGGTTTCATAGCACGGGGGACAGAGGCTCGATTGCGACCAAGAGAAGCGTATCGTTTCTGCCCGATTGGCTGAACTTGCTATTGGTATCCACCACTGCGAACAGGTACCTTTCGATCATTTGGGGTGAAACACTGGTTAGGTTGCCTGTTTCATGGCACGAAGGTCACGGGTTCGATTAGCGAGACCTCGCTAACCACGGTTTTTTCTTGAAGCTTCGGGGTTTTCAGTCTACAACGGACTGATTTGTGTCTTCCTAAACAGCTCTGCTGTTAAGACGGGTTTGTGTTCCCGACTACAACATCGAGGTTCAACTCGTGCTGAGTTGAAACACGGAAATCTGAAAAGTTGGGAATATGTATTCTGGACATTTTTTTTATTCATACTGTATTGTTGAATCAGCATTCGTTAAATGCCACGGTATTGTTCCTTTAGATGCCGTTGCTTGTGCAAGAAGCTTAATTAGGTTCGTGTATGTGAGTAACTTTCTATGTGCACATCTCAATCACAGTATTCTGGCTCCGCATTTGAAGGCCGGAGCGGGAAGGGCCACTGTGTTGTACTTGCAATTTGCAAGAACTAAACTTCCAGTTAGACATATCTAGAGTTTGTTCAGGGCTCCATAAAAACATTTACCAGCATTTCTTTGTATTATTTTGATCTCCAGATAACCTGCGGCGGGCGGTGTTCATATTTGTATAATATACATTGTTGGATTTACGATTCTTAAACTGCTCACTTTATTTCGCCTCAGGATTATACGGCACTAAATATTAAATAAAAATCAGATGTAACGTTAATGTAAGGACCCGTACCGATGTTCTAAGTATAACTGGAACGCGGTCCTTTTGCTATAAAGGAACTTGTATTTTGAACTCTCTCAAAATTCGGAAGGAACGTGGAACAAGCTTTCTTTCCCGTTTTAGAAAAACGTGTACAACACTACATGAGGTTTAGGCGCTGTTTGAAAGCAGCGAAGCGTAGACTAGAACGTATACGGAATCATAGGCATTATGAGGTGGTTTCACTGGGGAGCTGTGGGCTATTTATTGGAAAAAAACAGACACAGCATTCCACACGACTAGAAGAGTGTTGATGAAATAAGTAAGTAAGGCTGAAGGTTAAGGTATAGCTTATATAAAAAATGGCGGATTAAAGGCAGAGACAAATTACTGTAACAAAAAAAACAGATGCAAGATCGTTCTTTGTGAAGCACCGACTTTAAAAGCGCAGGAGTAGAAAGGGATGCGTCCAATATTAAGTTTGTTTTGAATTGTTACGTTGCTTGAAAAGCGCATCATTTGGAATAGTACTCATACTTCCCCGGTGTCTAGTGAAAAAGCGGAAACTTGTAGATATTTGGGCTACGATTTAATGGGGTCCACCAAAATGCGGAGGGAGTGAATTTTCCTTTAGTATGGAGGCTACGAGGGAAGTACACAGCCCTTCAGGTAAATAAACAGCGGGCTCTTTTGAGCTCGTCCGGGGTGCTCTACCTGCCAGCAAGTTTTTTTACTTTTATACCTGCAAGTTTTGTGCCAGCAAGTCCGCTGCCAATTCTCGTTCCAAGAAGTTCGCCTCATTAAAACATTGTTGTCGTGCTCGGCATTCTCTGCTTGTCGACTCGGCGCCGCTGATAATGTAGGTTCTTGTTGCAGGGGCCGGTATATCTCTGTCACACATGATAAGAATTTGGCTAGCGTTGATAGGTGATCAATCACTGGACGCCCGTGGCTGCTATAAGTGGCAGGGCTATCGCCTCCTAGACTAAGAGAAAGCCTCAACGCTAAGCCATTATAGTCAGTGGAAGGATACCTTTTGGTATGTTTTTTTTTATCATCGATAACAAAAAACACCACCAAACTGCCTATAATCCAGGTGTTTATCTTCCAATAAAACACGGGTGACGTAAGTATATGGCGCCTTACACTTCTACGTGTGAGGTGTTAGATAAGAAGCAGCTCGGGCAGGGCGGCTGCCGGGAGGCTTCGTGAAGATAAAAGACTCCATTGCGATACTCACAGTTGACTCAGAGTCACGCCACTAGCGTGCGCGCTCTGCAGCAGTTGCTTGTGGGTAGTTTAATGTTTTAAGGTACTCTAAATTACCTGGACGTTGTAAAAAGCATGTGAGTAACCAACATTCTTTTTATTTAGTTGGGTATTTGGGTGCGCAAACGAGCCTTAACAGAGCAAACAGACAGCAGTGTGGAAGAATGGGCCGCGCTGCAGTAAGTATTCAGCTTCGTAACTCACAGACTCTCAGGGTGTATCTCCGGCACCTTAAACGTATGTGTGCTGATAAAACTAGTGTCTGTCGATGAGATGTTTATGCGCTTTGTCATCGTATCCAAATAGAGTAAGGTGCAGAATTTCGAGGTTCTAATAAGGACATATAATTCACAGGCCCATATATTAAGCCTCTCAATAAACCACGTGCCTCTGGTTAGCGTATAGTTTGCAGGGATACTGCCACATCTCAGAAGAAGAAGGGGGCCTAAGTTTAGGCTTGAGTGCTTTATTTAGTTATTTGTTTAGTTAGGAGCAACTACCAACAGCACTTCGCCTCCTCGGGTGGTGAAGTATACTGCCACAATGCTCGCGAAACGATGCTTGCACAGATGCATGCCTGCCTTGCGAAGGGTAATTGGAGATTTTAGGGGTTGCGGTTCACCTCTCGGCTCCACTATGAGTAGTGGTCCCAGAAACTAACTGCAGAGGAAATTTGACCAGGAAAGATTACAGTCAATGGACGCTTAACTCTCGTTTTCAATAGTTTATTTGTTCATGCTTGTGGGCCTTCTTATTGTTCAAGGATATATTTCACACCGAAAACTTGCATGATTTGCTCCTGCTGCTACTGCACAACCCCCGTTTGCCCAAACGTAACTTAAGCATCACTTTTGCTTGTTGATAATTTTGGGTGCCTTAAAGCGTTTCAAGAACCAACATTATGCTGAAAGGGCGCCTTTTCAAGAACTCTTTCTTTCCCGCGCTCAAACTTTTTGAGGGGATCCTAGCTGGGACACAGTACCGGGTGTTCTTCGCTCTCTCCGGGTGAGACGGCTTTTGGAATATCGAGCTTGACTTAAAAAGGCAAAACGTTTCCTTTTCTGGCAGCAGAACTCATCACCGACGAACTGGCGCCATAGGTATGATTGATTACACGCGGCCACATGCCGATAGGCAGGCCAAGCACCTAACCGACACCGCACTCACACGTGGAAACGCACGAGAGATTGCGATGCGGTCGAAATTCACTAAATTAGTTTATTTGGCCAGCCGATTTTTCAGAAAGAGTGCAAAAAACAACGGCTCATCAACCTATCGAATTCGTTCATTCAAGATTGACCGCAGCAACTGCTTCGTTACATAGAGGTTCGTTAATATGTATAGCTGCATCCATGCAGACAAGCATGAGCAGGGTAAGGCTACTTATTGTATACCCAACGAATAGCCTCTACTCCCCATTACTTCCGGCAGGGTGGTAGCCAGCGCCCCTACAAAAACTCGGGGTGAAGGAACGTTCTTTTAAATCTCTTCTCGTCATTCGAACGTCCACATCCTCTCAACGGCAGTCTACTGACGGGAAACCCTCTTATGCTTCATTTGTCATCAAGGGTGCAGAACCGACACCCTCACTATGCATTCAGCCTAAAATGGCGGAGATGAGAGACTCTTGAAAGAACTCAAAAAGGAAAGCCTATGACCTTCCGAAATAGGTTTCATCTTCTATCCGCCTCTACGCTGACGACTGCGATATTTATCGAGAAATAGGGAATGACACTGACCGCCTTTTGCTGCAGTTAGATCTAGGCGCTAACCTCAGGACGAGCGAAACCTGGGGTGCTATTCCAGAAGTCCCGAGTTTGCGCGAAACTCGAGCAAGGACGAACTGCGGTGAGAATAATGAGTTCAGGATAATATTTCGGGCAGGGTTAAAACGCTTTAAAAATGCGATTCATGCTATTTGCTGATTATTGAGGTGACGTAATCGGTCCAGGGCAGCGTGCTCCAAGGACGCTCGACGAGGGCGTGGCACATCTTTCAGTGCGTTCCCTCGTTCCACTGCTGCACTGGGGGCTACTGGAAGCAAGCAAATTCAACTACTGCTTTGTTTTATTCCATTCTTACATTATTATTCTCTATTTCTCTACAAAGTTCATTTTATTTAACCCAGGCATTCATATGAGCTTTTTGTTTGAAATTTCCCGTCCTGAGAAGCAGTGTCTGCCGTCGGGGGCAGAAAGTGCAATCACGTGACTACGGCTGACTGGCAACAAAAAAAAGAAAGCGGGTGATGGAAGCGCGCCCCTTTCAAAACATTTGCTTCTCGTATGACGTTATCGATTTATTGATTGTGGGGCTTAACGCGCAGACGCAACGCAGGCGATGAGGTGCGGCGTAGTGGAGGGCTCCGTATTAATTTCGACCATCTGGGGATCATTAACGTGCGCCGAAATCTCGTACACACGGGCGTTTTTGCTTTCCGCCTTCTTTAGAAAAACGGACTTCGCGGCCGGGAATCGAACCCGCGATCTCCTGCTCAGTAGCGCAAAGCCTCAGCCACTGAGCCACTCCGGTGGGTGTATTCCGTTATCGAAACCCTCCGCTTTCCGAAACAAAGTTTCCTCGGCGCACTCAAGTCTGCTTATGTTCTTTTGAGGCAAAAGCCTGGCGATACGTATTAGCAGCTTCTTTTCTAAGATATTGTACTTGTGCCTTTTTTCTCGCTTCCGATTCTTCGCTTTTTGCGCCGGATTACTTTAAACGGCTTCTTTTCTGCTATTAGGTGTTTGCGTCAGTTTTTTCTATTTCATCTGTTCGTCTTAGTGTGCAAGCAGAGTGGAACACGCCACAGCCTCACTAGAATCGGGGATCTGTGAGGGCGGTGTGCACCTGTCGTACTCCAGTGACATCACATTCAGGTTTGCCTCTGCACGCACTATTCTACAACTGTTACTTTTCAAATTCACAGTATTATGAATTTTGCAAACCGGGAACGTTAGTTCCTCAAAGCTACCAATTGACGGTGAATCCCCCATGTGGCCTTGTGTTAGAAAGGAACGAATAGCACCAAGGACAAAATAGATTTGTTTGCTATATTTTATTTCGCTATTGACCACTTTTATTCGAAGAAGGTCTCCACAGTCGTTTTTTTCGTAGATTTCAATCCCTTCATTGCACTCTCTTCTATTGTGTCGTTATCACTCTCGCTTACCCTCCCTCTGGCGTCACGCGGTTACTTTAATTGTTAGCTCTCCCCTTTACCTGCTTCCCATGCTATGCTTCCTACCATACGACGTTGACGCTGAACAAAACACGCTGAAATGTGTAAAGATCGCCTCTGACCATAGGCACGTGCAGTTGATTGTATTGCAGCGAGGATAATGAACAGATGCAGAAGGCCATCAAGCTGTCTGAGTATGAGTCGTACCAGCATCAACCATGTGGAAGAGGAAGGTAGGAATATGTCCGATCCAGACGCCAGGATAGGCGCCAAAGACGTGTCAGGGAAAGCTGAACCCCATAAGGCGCATGCGCGAGAAACGAGCTGGGTTATATCAACGCTCTGACCTGCGTTCCTATCGGTTTAACCACGGCGAATAAACCATTCCACCCAGCGTAGAAGGAAGACCTGCAAAGCTGGACGCAGTCCACGAAGTGCACGAATCAAAACATGTTTCTTGGTAATTGCGAATGAGCATAATTCCGAGCAGAGTAACTGAAGGAACTGTGGAATGACTGGAGCATTAATCTAGCGCACACATATAGTGCTGTCTTTTTGTATCCCGCGTCGTAGGCATCTTATTTTGTGTGTAACCAACCAAACGACTGCGCTCGACCAAGAAGGACGCCAGATGGGCTGTTTGAAATTCGAATATAAATGGCCCGCCAGAGCAATGGTCATGTCATCAGTGAAGACATGGAGCGTATAGCTGCGCTTGCGTGCCCACCCCCTTTCCACTTCCGACCCTTCCACGCATCAACCGGTAATCGGTGATGTGCGCATGCCTAAAGGGAAAGACACTGGCAAAGGTGTCGCTCTCAAAGTCATTCAAGCTGAACCAGAAATATTGGCTCACGTTAACGATCAAAGCGGACCAGTTTCTGTCTATCCTGTAGGGATTTGCAGCTACTCAGCGAGCTGGAACTTGTGGCGGCAACGGCGGCTGCAGCGGCTTTTTGTTGTCGTGCCCATTCGTGCTTCTGCGCGGCCGAGAGAGAGAAAGAAAGAAAGAGAGAGAGAGAGAGAGAGAGAGAGAGAGAGAGAGAGAGAGAGAGAGAGAGAGTACACTTTATTTGGAACGCTGGTCCTAGGGGAAGGGAGTGGCGTTGGCCAGAGGGCCACACCGGACGACGTTGAGGGCCCGACCGGTGACCAGTTCTTGGCGGTCGCGATCTGAGCACCCCCGAGCCTGTTTCCAGAGGGTGTAGGAGGGTAGAGAAGGGAAGGGGCACGCGGATATTCGCAGAGAGAGGGATAAAGCACACGCTCCTTCAATTCCCGCTCTTCGTCCTCGGAGCGAATGACACGCGTCTGTTCCGTTACGTGTTAAAACCAGGATGATCTCGAGCTTTATTCCATCGGTAAAACATGTCCGTTTATTTCAGTCGCGTCGCAGGCATCTTACTGAAAGTGTAACGCACTGACACGAAACCGAAATCCTCTACCACGGAGGACAGCTGACAAGTTGCATTGAGCCGTGACACTTTCATGCCTAAATCTCTCACCGGCACGAAGGGTGCATCGTTGGTACAGGCATTAACCCTAGGTGCGTGTACACTCCCTCTTCCTCCCTCTAACCATGCACGCATAATCCGGGAACCACTGATTAGCCTTTGCTTGGGCGCTAAATACACGTGCGAAAATGTCGTTTTGAAAGCGTTTCAATCTAAAGAACAATTATAGCCTCACTCTGGCGTTCAAAGCGGGGAAGTAGCTCTACACCATGGAGGAATTCGCAACTGCTACACGAGGTGGCATTTCTGGAAGCAACGGTGGCGAAACGTTTGCAGCAGCGGCTACGTCAGTATCCGCAATTATCTGGTAAAGGTGCTGCCGCCGTTATCAGCCGTTTGCTGAACTTAGGAAAAAGGCATTGGTGGTCGCGAGGGGTACAACATTTGGGAAAAGGTGTCGGCATTGGAGAGGAGGAGCATACAAGCCGCGCCGAGTAACTATGCTACACCGGAATAAAAACTGGTGGTACGGGGGGGGGGGGGTGATACTACATACTGCTTTGCAATGAAACGCGAAGTTTTTCCAACCTGTTACAGCACTTTTCGCTTCGCTACTGAATACCGACAGCTTTTCGCTTCATTACTGATAAAATTGGTCAAGGGACGAAGGTCACCGCTTACTGTAGCACGAGGACCGGATCTGGTGACAGCATCTACACAATGAGCGATATAAAATCGCACAATGAGTGATACGAAATCGCAACCGCTAGGGGTGTTTTATCGTGACAAAAAGATGAATGCGTCAGATGTATCGCTGATTGTGTGGATGCTGTCGCCAGATCGGGTCCTTGTGCTAGAATAAACGGTGACCTTCGTTCTTAGGCCAATTTTATGAGTAATAAAAAATTCCAAGATACCGTGGCTGATAAGGAAGGTTGCTTTGTCACTCTCGACGAAAAAAAGGTTTTCCGAGAAAGCGTTGATGGCTTTAAACAGAAACTTCATGCAGGTGTCGGAAAAGCCGAAGAAAATAAAAAAGCAGGCTAGGTCTTTTTTGTTGGATATGAACCTTGAGAAGCTTGCTTCGCAAGTGAAGAAAGCTAATGGCATGGAGCTCCGGGTGTTCCTCTGTGTGAAGACACAAAGTTGACCGGCCTTTTAGAGCCATAGTCTCGGAAAAGGGTACCTGGCAAATGCTTGTATCTTCCTACCTGCAAACGCTCCTCGTAAAACTAAATTTCAACAACCCGTTAAGGGTAAGAAACTCAGCCCAGTCATCGACTACTTAAAAGTCCAGCCTGCCGGTGTCCGAGCGGCATTCAGTATAGACATTTAATCTATACTATTCTATCCCACACGATCAGGTATTATCCTCTGTGAAGGAGTGTATAATTGACCACAACGACGGATAAATCTTTAAGAATGGTTGTGGCGTTTCTGTAGAAGCTTTCCTGAACTGTTGGCCTTCGGTTTGAAAGCTATGGTTGTGTCTCGGGGGGCGGGGGGGGGGGGGGGGCAGAGGAAGGTCAGTCCTATGTACAACACTCAGGGATCTGCATAAGATCATGTGTAGCACCCGCACTGAGTGACATTTCCTTAGCTCGAGTGGACAGACATTTGGAGTGTCAGATTAAAGTTCAGTGTTCCGAATATTTCGGTACGTGGATGATTTCTTGATAGTATGTAACCAAGAAGCCGTGGTCACTGTAACCATGGTCACTGGTTCTGTAGACTTCTTGGAGAAGGTCGGGCTAGACCTGAAATTCACTTTTGAGACCTGTTCTGAAAACAGACTTCAGTGCCTGGATTTTAATTTGAAACTTGAGAAAGAACATTTGTGCTGGTGTTATCAGCCTACATACGTGAAGCCAATTCTGAGTTATGCGTCGGGGCATTATGCTTTTGATGTTCAATTGCGTCGCCTCCGAGATTCCCGCTTCCAAAGCAACGTTTTGAGGTCAGTATATGAAATAATTATTACAGAACTAAAAAGAAAGAAGGATGACGTTGGTACGTTCGCAGTATTGGACGGTGGGAACAAGAGACCAGCAGTAATTTCCTATCTGCACAAAATGTTACATGAGTTGAAAAAAGTTGGTTCCAGGTAGAATTTGAAGGTTCTGTTTACTGCACAAATCAAAGTTGGTAGGGTTTGTTCTTTGTTTGAAAAAAGATTGTCCGGTGCCCATCGCGCAGGCAGGAATGAATGCAGTGTAAAACGTGAAACTAGGTGTGTCAAGTACACTCTTGGGTGCTTTCATGTGCTTCCACAGGCTTGCTTAGGTAACGAGTACGTAGGAAAAACTGGCAGATGCGTCAGCGTGCGCCTCAGAGAGCATGGACTGTCCCTAATACGGGCTATATCGTCACATCTCACGAAGCATTGCAGCAAATGCCGGTACCGTGGTGGGTGTAGGTCGGTTTCTCAGATACAAAGATTGTGTTCAAGCATGCGCTCTATGACAAGGGAATTAGCTGAGGCGTTCGCGCTAGGCCAGAGAGGGGACGTTTGAGTCAGTCAGGCTTCTGTTGCCTTACCCGCCCTGGAGATTGCGTATGTTGGTAGTAATTGAGTTGCACAGCTCGTGGCAGTTGATGTAGCTGTTCTGTTTTTGGTTTTGTGGGCTTTTATTGTTGTTTGTGGTTTTTGGGTTGTTCCCATCTGATTATTGGAAACGTATGCGTTGTATAGTAACTGGCAGGACATGTGTTCTCCGTCTTTCGTGATTAAACTTCAGTTTTAAGTAAGCGCTCGCTGGGTGTTCCCGTCGTTTGGGTCGCGTTCTTTCAAGTGTTGCGCTTTTTGAAGGTTTCGACATGTAAATCAAAGCATACTCACTCTGAAACATGGCGGAGTCTAGTTAATGTGCAAAACATTGCTACATGATCTGTTAGTGTGTGGCGCCATGTACTGGACTTGTCTCATTGGGAACGTCTGTGAAGAAACCATAACATACAGCTACCACTTTATGCAAGCAGTGCCATTGGTTGCACCTCCACTAACCAAACACCAGAAGAATGTATCGTTAAAGACAACCTGCTCAACCGCTAGTCCTAATCTTCCAATACAAAGAATTTTATCATGATATGCCCCCGAATGAGTCATTCTCGGCCTTCAGCCCTAGGGAACATTGGTAGAAAAAAAGAGTGTATGAGCTCGTGTAAACTCTTCAAAAGTGCATCGCTCTGCGTGGTGAACCATGTTGGAAACATTCTGGCAGCTGGACTTTGCCGTAGGAACAAACATTTTGCTTGTAGTAACGTTTTTGTGGCGTACTGGAATGAACCTAAAAGGGGCTTCCTGAATTTAAAGATTTCAAAAGAACTGCTAGTAAAGCAGTCACCAGTGCCGCTGCATCTACAAGATAATGAGTTATGTAGTAAAGCTCTAAATATCGTGTTACATATTATAAAAAACAGTCAAGTGGTATTGGTCTTACACAGCCAATGTGAGCCATAGCTAAGGGGCTTCAAATTCCAAACCAAACTAGAACCAAACTAGACAAATAATGTTAAATTACAGATCGAACTAGAGGCGGTTTGAAGTAGTAGCAATCAGGTTGCATTATGCTCAATTTATAGTCCCCTCGATAAGTAAATAATGAAGTAGTGTGAAAATTTTCCAAGTGATATTTTTGTGTATTGTTAGGTAAATTGTTTGCATGCTGCCTCCAAAAGATGTTGTACGGCTAATGTATTCGTAACATTCCCGGGTCTAGGCCGGTTATCGGATGCACATTTTCGACTCTGATGTTTGTTTTTCTTTGTATAAACACTTAGAATGAGAGTTGTGAACAAACTACATCAATACATAAAACAGTACCAAGCACCGTAGGTTATAGTACATACTACAATTTTTACATTCTCTGGGAAGTGCAACTGTGTTAATCAAGCACGGGTAAAACCAATAAAAATATTACTTTTCCAGGGACAATTCATATTAAGCAAGACGGAGGCTATAAACTTTGGTTGTACGCACAGGACGTCCTTATCCGTGGAGTTAGCTCGTTATTCCACTGGCCATTTCTCACTCCCGCAAGACATTTATTGGAACATTTTAATAGCAGTGATCAATTCACAGAGATCCAGCAGAAAAGGGATAGTAAGCATCCCTTGCATGCTAAATGTGGTGTCACAGAGGAAAACATAGCATACACTAAGTAAAACACGGAGTAAAACACTGAGTAGAAATATTTAAGCCTTGCTAAGTGGTGTGAAGGAAAACGTACGCCTGCCAAACAAGCAAATAAAAGAAAAATGGAGCGTGTCGGGATCGGAAACGAGTATTTGATATGAGAGGAAAAACCCGGGGAGAAGACGTCATAGCTCAAAATAAAAGAAGTCGGCTTCATATTGCGCAGAATTGACAGCCGGTGGACCATCGAGGTAGCCTAGTAGCTACTGAGAGAGGAAACAAGCAGTAAAGGAAGGTTATTACATATATGGAGGGACGAAATGAGAAGTATACGACGAAAAGGGAGCCCCATGGCATCGCAAAACGGGAACTGAAGGAAAACGGGATTGCCTTTTGTGCAGGCGTGCACGCAAACTATATGAATGATGATGATCGACATTCTGATCGCTACGCTGAATTGCGCGTTGCTTTTGTGGACAGCGACTGAGAATTTAGAGAAAAGTGGGTGTTCACGCAGGGGAAGTGAAAAAAAAATGTGCCGTATGTTCCTGCAAACAAACTCTATATAACGCCAAGTATTGCGTTTAGTATGTTGCATAGAAAAAGTTAGTTGTAAGCCTGGTACTTCTGTCAAGTGGCATGCCCATTATAGAGCAAACTCGAAGACTCGTGATTGTTCACTTGGAAAGCATGCAAATTATGTGAGAATTCTTGACCTGCACCTCCTGACAGCCCAATAAAAGTCTGGAACTAAAAATAAGTGTGAAGGCGTCGGTAAGTGTGCAGACTAAAGGAGGGCGGAAACCAGGAAGACTAAGAGTAAACTAATGTGCGAGTGTGCAGTCTTTCGCCGATCAACAATAGACAACAGAAATTCAGCCATGAGGTCAGTGGGCAAAACGGGGAGTTTTTTCTGCAAATGGAGATTCCATCTCCTTTTCAGCATTTTCTTTTTATCGTAATTGCCGTGGTTATAAAATAGTGTTTTCTGGCAATAAATATTTCAGTTGTAACGTATTATATATCGTTCTTCGTTGTCCACGTCTCTTCAGACACTCTCATTTACGCAGTAGGCAATGTCAAATAGACTAGCTTCTAACTTCGCCTAAGCATCTCCCGTTGGAGTATTCTCAACAACGTTCGCTAGCGAAGTAACTACTGCGAATGTTTGTGTGAACGAAATGCAGGTTCTCACGATCTGAGTTTGCAGGCTGGATGCTGAACCCTTACATGGCAGATTAGCAGCTAGGTTGAGCCATTAGGATAAATAATTGTAGGGGCACGGTTAACACGCCGAAAAGAAATGCCTTTGGGGGACGAGCTACTTTTATTTGAATATCTGACTGAAAATACTTCGTCTATGGGTGCTCTCATTACCTTTGTTTTTTTCCTATCCCTCGTTAACTCTAACTCGGACATTTCCAAATATCGTTCAAGTCGAAGCGTCTTCTCACCGTTCACATACCTCCCTTGGGAACTATGTATTCCCACCCCTTTTACCTCGAAACATTTTCTGAAGACGATGGTGTTTCTTGGGCTACTTCAAAGTGAAAATTGCGGTCTTTCTGTCTGTATGTCTGTCTTTCTGTCTGTCACTCCATTCAGTCAGCCGGCCAAACTGAGCAAATCCGGTGCAAAAGTCTTTTATACTCACAGCGAAATCTGAACGTCTAAGTCCGATTTCAATGTTCACACTTGTCAACATTGTTGAAAAAGAAGAAGACATTACGAAAATAGACGGCATAAAATCAATGCAAGAGTAGTATCTTCAGTGTTCCTTTATTAAAAAATTACGGGTGCTTGCTTTTTGCGATAGAAAATAAAACACCACCTAACTGAAGAGAGCCTTCGCCTTCGCCTGCTGTTGACCTCGCTACCTGGCGGAATTCCAAAAATCGAACGGAACAGCAAGCAAAGGTTCCACTAGACGTTACACGTTCCGCTTGGAATGGTCGGGGAGTAGGGCAAAGTGGCTCTATAAACTGTTCATCAAGTGCCTCCACTGACGCGCGTCTCCACTGCACTGCAGCGCTGGCATCGAGACACCTGACTTGGAGCAGTGGAACGCGGTAAATTTAAGTTGGTTTGGGCAATCCTCTAGCGTGTTATCTTGGAAGGAACGAGATGGGAAAGGAAGAGCATGAGAGGTGAGCGGGAGAGAGAAGGGATGCATTTACTTTCCAGGGGCGCCAGTCGACTATCGTCTTGCTTCGACATTTGCAACGAAAGGAGCAGATACGCGGCCACTTTTAAGAGCGAACGCTCTTTATAAGCGACCCCAAACCATCCACCGCCGGCGTCGGCGGCGGCGGCGTCCGCAGTGCTCTTTAAAGAAGAAACAGCATCCGGCGCCAGGTTTCGATCCGAGGACTTTGCGGGCCTCAGCGCGACGCGCTACCGACCAAGCCACGGACGCGACGGTGATATCAGTGTTAGACGCGCCTTATATCTTTAACGCATTCAAACTACGTCGTCAGCGGCGTGCGTTGGCGACTCAGCGGCGTTATAGCGGCTTGATAACTGCGTGGTGTACACGTGATACTACAAACCCGATGGAAGAGATGGAAGAGAAGGCGGCGAGGCGGCGGGGCGGTGGGCTGCGGGGGCCGAGCGCAAGCGCCGCAAGCGGGCCGACAACCGGCCGCACTTTCACATTTCCCCCTCGGGGAAGTGTGCACCGCGCATACATGGAAATGTTTACAGAGAGGACACAAGTCAAAGTCAGCTGACAAGATCTTCATTCAAACGCTAAGCTCCCACTACGCGCTGAGCGTGGTCGTGTGCGGCAAATTTACGCGTAGTACCCGATGTACGAGACTGACATCCCCTTTACCGGATGGCTGTCCGATGCCAACGTCGATATAGCTTTGGACGATGCAGCTGATATGAAGGCGACTAAGAGCCTCGGGAAGTTCCCATAGCGGTAGAAACAAGAAAAAAATGTGCGACTGCTTAAAATGATGCATTGACGAGCTCGAGAACGCTTTTCTAGGAGTAGATGCCAATGCAAAACCGGCGAGCATCGCACAGTTCTTTCTTTCACCATAATAAAAATGGGGTTTTCCTGCTGATAATTCCGCCTTTACTATGAAAGGTCCACGGGACAGTGGAGTGTTTTTGCTAGCATTTGTTCTGATTTCAATGACCTGGTCACAAATCTTCACCATTTCGCCTAACTCAAAACTCCACTCATCTCGAGATTTGCAGCGGAGTTTACGACTCCGGGTTAACAAGGGGGTATTGTATATAGATAAGGTCTTGCATGTGCGTTTTGACTATGCAAATTATGAATATTAGAATAGCTTGATTTTACGAAGTGTTGACGGGTTAACATTTATACGTGAAAATATTTCTCTGTTCGTATTTACTTTTGCAGGTTATAGTCGGCATGGGCGGCAGCAATAGTAAGACAGAAAAACCTGGTAAGTGCTTGACGGCTACACTACGTTGCGCCAGTGCAAAGACAATGAACAGGAACATGTTCATGTGGTCAAACAGGAGAATAATAAGGCTGTTTTGCAATGTAGCTTTCAAAAGGTATTGCATTGCATCCTAGTCAAAGACAAATGAACAAAGCAGCTAACTTACTACCAGAAACTATTCAATGAAAGCATTAAGGGCTTGACAAAAAGAAACTCCGGTGGATCCGTGTATACGCACAAAACTCCACCAGCGCAACCCCACGTGGACGCCTTAAAAAACCCAGATGCAAAAGAGTATGAAGCGAGGAAAAAAGATTGCCTGGGTTTATGTATATCCTAGCTACACTCTCACATCTACCAACCCTCTCATAACAGGGAACAGCGCATCCCAGGGAGCAGAGAAGAGTCTCATTTGCAGCACAGCGCCTGTACAGAGAGCTACTGCGTGAAGCACCGTTGAAGCGACACAAAAGCGCAGGGGCGGTGCTGGTGCGAGCCGAGAACCGTCGTTGTCGCAATAAAAGGCAGGCCGCACGTTACATGGAAATGGGGAATCCAAGCGCCATACCACTCGCGAGGAGCAAGCGTCCTACGATCAGCGATGCACCGGGATCGAAAACGAGCTAGTCTACGCCGTGCCGATGCTGCAGCCCCTTACAGCGTCGCTAATTAGCTATAGTTACGGAGAGCACGGGCGTATTTTTCTTAACCCCAATCAAAAACAAAAAAAATGTGCGATATTGTTCAGTACAAATAAAAGATTAAAAATGAGAAAGGTAAGCAATCTATTTTAAACGCCTCTCTCTTTTGAATAGTTAAACTTCTGTATCACATTCGCCCTATAAGCTGTCCGAATTAATTTGCAAAGAACATTAGGCTACTAAGAACACCGAAATCCAGGGAAGAATAAAGAAATAAGGCTCGCAAGCTTTTTACACGTGAGAACGATTGATGTGCTTGACAAACAAAAAGCTAGTTTAATCACCAGGGCGACGAAATAAATCAAGGCACATTGAATACGTTGGGGAAAAGTAGACGAACACAGTGGCTGAGGAGACGAATTGAAAATTAAAACACATTGTGCCTGTTTATTCTGAAGGAACGTTGCGTGCGCTCGTACCAGAAAAAAAGGAACTGCCCTCTTGCCTCTTGCAGACAGTCCAAGCACAGACTGCCCAAACGCACAGGAGAGGACATGCAGGGCGACGAGTCTGGCTAAAGGTACGTGGCAGAGACTAGACGAGCTAACTGGCGAGCGTGACAAAGGGATTGCATTCGGGAAGCATAAACGACCCTGGTGAACTTGCGCCCTGAGTGCTTAGAGTAGAGTTTGGGTTTCAGCAGAAGCCTCAAGGCATTCTTTTTGGGCGATGCGTTGGAGCGCGAAGCGATCGTCTAGAAGGCTGTTATACTCACTCCGATTTCTAAAAGGCGGGCATTGCTGAGTACGCTAAAATGATTCCAATAAAGGTGTAGGAAGGAGGCTTTAAATGAGCCATGAAGACAAAACACAGGTTTGGTTCATTCGAAATATTGCCTCGTTAGAACCATACTGACACCATTTTTAACGCAAACTTCACTCAAATAAGCTACATAATTAGGAAAAATCTCTGCGCAGGAGGCCGCCTGGTTCTTGCTGCGGCAGGAAACTAAACATCCCCCTCGCGAGGGGCACGATCAAATGCAGAGCATTTCCGGGGGTGCACGACGTTAAGTAGTTTGCGTTACGTTATTGTTGTTGCACTTGTGCTGTTGGTTGTTGTATTGTAATTAAAAGAGGAGACGTAATTACGTGGTGACGTGACATAATTTATTAGCAGGTGGGCATGATTATTGTGGCGCAGTAGGAAGAGCACCATGTACCTCGCGTTCCGCCCACAGGTAGGGAATGCGTTGTATCAGCAGCTTCTTGACGTAGTTTGAATGAGTCAAGGATATAAGGCGCGTTCGTAGCCCTCCTTCTGTGTCGGCTTTGTGGTGCAGTGGGTAGAGCACCATGTACCTTGCGTTCCGCCCGCAGGGTCGGGGTATCAAAACCAGGCGACAGTAAGTAATATGTTTTTATATGGTGTAGGGGGATGGGTGCGGACTACTACGGACAACTAGAACGGGTGACATCGTGAGTTAAAGAAATGCTCTGCATTTAAAAACGGAATGACCATGCGGCCCACTAGCTCATTTTCCGCAACAGAACTAATGATGTCATACTAGAATGCTCTGCGGTTGGCGGAGGCCGGCAAAAGCAAACGCAAGTCAGGCAGAGCTTACCAGTTGCATAGTAAGCTATATGCCCGTGAAACATACTGCACATTCATTTTATGACACTAAGAACGGTGGAGTAAACGGTTGAAGTTCCGAACGAACACGCAAGCGTGTACGCCAATGCGTACAAAACTACCGCAGGCCGAGCTGGACATCTCGCCGTCGCGCGAACGAATTTTCGGGTTCGAGGCTCTACGGGGCCAACGCACCGTTCCAGCACGCACAGGCGTGACCTTGCTTGGTATCTTAATCCCTTGACAGGAGGTTGGTGTTATATCGCAAACCAGCAAAGGTAAAAATAGAAACGAGGGGGGTAAGGAACAGCAAGCAGCGCCGAGATGGTGTCACACGTCGCAGAAGTTTCCGAATGGTGTTGGCTTGCTGCTGTCGTTACAAGCTCGTTTTTAGTTTACAACCACTGAAAACTTCAGTTTTTCGAGTACTTTACAATGAAATTTCGTTGCTGCATCCTGAAATGCAGATGTAGTACGGGCAAATCGTCGAGGGACTGCGACATCCCCGCCGGTGAATCGATCTCCTTTCATGCGCTGCCCAACGACGAACATCGGCTAAGCAAGTGGCTACGTTTTGTGAACTTTGCAAATGGGGAGAAAGGGAGCTAAAGGAAGAACAAGTGTGCTCGCTTCATTTCCGACGAAGTGATTACGGCAGGGACCCTTACGTTAGCTCACACCTGGGACGCCGTTAAAGCGCTTTGAGCTTGAAAAAAAAATGCCCTACACACCGCGCATTGACGCTCGTATCTTTCTGTTCGGAGCAGAGAGCTCGCGCGAACGGCTTTCCATACACGACACCGGCCAACTGGCATAAGCGATACTGATACTGAAATTGAACTATTATTAACCGTAATAAAAATACGGCACATACGTACCAGTCGTATTCGTTCGCGCGCTGACGAGGCAGCAGCGCTGCAGCGGTGCGGCCTGGGCGTTCGTCTGTTGTGGGATCGCGGAATGGTCGCTTTTTGGTCCATCTGTGTGTCCCACAACTCCTGCTTGCCGCTCATGCACTTAGAAGGATTGAGCGTTGAAGTGGTGTGAGGTTGTTAAATGCAAGCCCGAGATCCTCGGCAAGAGCTTTGTTGTCCGGATAAGGCGATTCCATGACTAGGGCTGCGGGTGTAGTAGGTTTTACTTGTATTTTAAAATGGCCGCCGTCTCGGTTTCGGCACGAGTTCCGGTTCTGTTTGATTCCCGCGTGTGGGTGCTATATGCAGTCGACATACTAAGTATCTGTTTCATGTACCGCTCATATGACGCCATTGTGCACGTCACGAAATGTACAATTTAGCGGGAGATTTAAAATTTGGCTTATATTGCCTTAGTTCTCAGTGAATAAAGCATCGTTTGCTTCCGGGAAAGCGCTTGGGGTACTATGAAAACCTAATCTTTCGAGTAAAATCAACTTTAGTTTTGTCTTCATGACTCATTTAAGAAAAGAGCTTGGGGAGCGGGCTGCACAAATGATTCCGAAGATTCACTCAGCCGGAGCTGAGTATTTACCTG
>CM023451.1:201053584-201166213 GCA_013339765.2 Haemaphysalis longicornis | reverse complement strand
TTGCATTCCAGTTCTCTTTGACTACATCAGCCGACTTTAATAAACACGTGTTTCCAAAATTTATTTTTATGTGCTGCATTATGCATTCAAGACAACAGCTGTGTATAACCTTAAGCTCATGTTGACACTGTTGTATGCACGTGACATCAAACAGGCCACAAAAACAAAGTTGAGTTTGTGCTTAGTGGAAGATTACTATGCCAGAATAACAATCATGTCAATTTTAAGGCAACCGTCAAATGATTAAGCTGAAAGGGACTGCGAGTTGGGGGACTTGGTGAAAATTCATAACAATATCCTTGCACAAACACACACAAAGAAAACTTACAGGGCAGCACTAATAAATAAGGCAAACGTAAAAAAACACGTCGAGCCACCAGCCTTTTTTTTCAACATGGTAGAAAGCGCACTAGACAGGGACAGAAGAGAGATTGACATGAGAGAAGCGCTTGTCCCATGTCACTCTCTGTTCTTCTGTCCCCGTCGAGTGCGCTTTTTACCATGTCGAAGTCGTATCACCAACTAGCCCAAATTCCTGCATTGAATAGCCTTTTTTGCACTGCCTCTAAGGTGTCATGCGACTAGTTTTGTGCCATGACTGGACAGAGGTAACTCGAACTTTATTGAATACAAATACAGCGATACCTGTGATGGATACCTAAAATAGATACTAAAATACATTTAATTTTCCCTAATCAGGTTCTATTTCCAAGATTTTTTGGAAATAAAACGTCTTCTGGAACACAGGTAAAAAGTACAGCTCCTTAATACTTCCTATAAATTTCAGCAGTTTCATCTGTACATGTACTTTTCTGCAGCGTTATGCATTTATAGAATCAGTGATACAGAGAATGAAGAGAAAAAACTTATTTTGCACGCAAGGCAGCAACATCAATTGTGCTTAAGTAAATGCAGCTTCTTGAACAGCTGTGCAGGCTGCCCGTGTCGCAGTGTTTGACCTCTTTCTCAACATTTCGCCCTATGGAATTTCAAAGCACCAGTTTGCTCCAGCAAACTTCTCCAAATACCAGAACATTGTGTCATCATAGAATCGTTAAATGAGTGTTTGTTACGTGCACATAAAAAATATATACAGCGATGCTTGCCAGAGTATCCTGCTATTTTTTATACTTAAAAGTGTCACTAAGATACCATGCAACATTCTATGGTCGCGGTACTTCCCAGCTCTTCTTTGTGCTGCTATGTCCACAAAAAAAGCTTCCACGTGTAAATATTGTGCAATTGTAATGGTACCTATCAGCTAGATATGCAAGTATAAGGTCACAGTTATTGTTGTGCGGTATAGAAAATACGACGAAAGACAGTGACGAAGTCTTTCATAAGCATTTAAGCATTTCCAGGGCTTTCCAGGGGAGGTAATAATACTTTTGCCTCGAAAGCACGTAAGCAACTTTGGTGACCCAAATTATTTAGATCAAGTGACATGAAATGTCGCTTTGAAGGGATGAGACTCTAGAGCTTTTGGGAATGTTTTATTATTCGTGCGCTTTTTTGGGGATCCAAACTTTGTCAAGAATGCAGGAAACGATTCAGGTGTTGTGGAACTTAATTGTACACTGACTTGGCTATATATATATATATATATATATATATATATATATATATATATATATATATATATATATATATATATATATATATATATATATATATATATATATATATATTACTCTATGATAATACTCTATGAGTAACAATACTGGAATAACCTATAGCTAGTCTTGTCAACCAAAACTACTTTGCGTTTTAATTAAATGAAATCAATTGCTATTCTTCTGTGTCGCTCAATTGAAAACCTGTTGACTTTTTATTGACTGCATCAATACAAATACGAACATAGCATAAAAGCATAACCGCAACCTATATATCATCTTAGTAGTGGGCAGCGCTAAAAAACAGCCTTTAACAGGTACATGTTTCAGCCTCATGAGTTTGTCAATTAATGCTCAATAGAGTTTCAATTGACTGGTGTCACTAGGTTTTGAATTGCGTTTTCTTAATACAAATACTTTTGACTTTCTACTGACACATTTGAATAATTGATTGATTGATTGTGGGGTTTAACGCGCCGACGCAACGCAGGCGATGAGGCGCGCCGTAGTGGAGGGCTCCGGATTAATTTTGACCACCTGGGGATCTTTATCGTGCGCCTAAATCTCGTACACACGGGCGTTTTTGCTTTTCGCCTCTATCGGAAAAGCGGCCGCCGCGGCCGGGAATCGAACCCGCGCCCTCGTGCTCAGCAGCGCAACGCCTTAGCCACTGAGCCACCGCGGCGGGTGACACATTTGAATAGATAATTGAGTTTGAATTAAGTTTTTGTTGACTCAATAAGAACTCAGTAGGAACTGAATTGAAACTCAAAATCCATTTTTTTTAGAAAACGATGGTTGCGATATAAATTCAGAGCACAAAGGCCACCGTCGAGTACTCCGGACAACGCTGCCAGGGGCGCGATCGCGGTGGCGTAGAACAAACCTTCTCATTGTATTTGCGTGTGAATAAATAACGCACGCTCCGGACATGCACCTTCTTGCATGCAGCCATAACGAAAGCTAATTTGTGAACCAGGGAATGTTTGCAACACGGTCTGAAGAAGTTATCCCCACAAACTTTCTGAGCCTCCCAAACATTCCCAAGTTTCCTAGCAAGAAGGTCGTGATGGTGAAGAAAAATGAAGGCGTTGTGCACAGAAAGAAACATTCATCAGATGCAAGTCAACACCGAAAGAAATAGAAGACCGCCGCTTTATTTCCTGCTGGGCAATGCGTGTGCAGGGGTCCGCTGCTACGTTGTTATCATTAGTCTGTTGAGTCTTCATTTGACCATCTCAAAAATACTGTATGGAAGCTTACGCCTTTTGAATACTTACCCTTACAAAAATGGAATTTAACTTTCAATTCAGTGCCTATTGAGTTTTTTTTAGTCAACAGAGCCTAATTAAAACTCAATTGGCTATTGAGATGTGTCAGTAGAAACTCAAAAGGATTTGTACTGAGAAAACGCAACATAAAAGCAATTGACTCCAGTCTATTGAAACTCTTTGCAGAACCATTTGAGAAAATTCATCAGGATGAAACACATTTTGAAGGGCTTTTTTTCAGTGTTGCGTCTATGAAATTAAGACTACTAGATTACTGGTATGCTTTTTTTCTACATTGACATTTTTATTGAGTACAGTCAATAAAAAGTCAACAATGTTTAAATAGACAAAACTCAACAAAATATCAAATGACTTTGTTTAATTGAAACACGATAGAGTTTCTACTGACAAAACTCAAGTAAAATTGAGAGTCCTGCTAGTTCGTGAACACACATTGTTGAAAATTATACCGGGGTCCTTCTTTCTTGTCTTTCTTTTATGGTTCGCGCTTAATTTTCAGCACGGATAAAACTCCTCAGAGTAATCCAGTAACCTTTACCAGGAGCATCTTTGCACAAATAATAATTATACCTGCTAATTGGGGAAATATAATTTATTGGACAATTCTTGAATGCATTTCTCCAAATAATGCTGCAACTTTTTTGCACGAAACAATGGAGGAAATAAACACTGACAAAACTCTGGTGACTCATCTGTTCTGGCAGGTGACTGCCGCGGAATCGTTTCCTTGCTATAGCAGATGATTTTCTTCTTTATGCCTTAGGACACATTGACATAATGGGTGAGCAATCTCTTCTACAGCTAAGCTTCCTCTTTATCGCGCTTTAGCGGAAGTGGAGATATTCGACGTCAGTCTTCCGGGAAGATTGGAGCGGAATCAAGAATCATGCACATCCCGGCCGGGAAAAAACGGAAAGGATTGGATTTCTTTCCGGAAGCGTTTTTGGGGGGGGGGGGGATGGGGGAATCTCTTCTAGCTTCTTCCTCTTTCTTCTTAAAGAGGCGGGAAGTGGTGTGTGCTGGGGGAAGGGGGAAAACAAGGGGAGGGGGTTCTCGGGTCCCAGTTCTGGGGCAAAAAAAGTCATCACTCCCCCTACCTCTTTTTACACATACAATGCCGCGATGAGCCGTCGTGTTCTGGGGGATGAAGAAGGTAGATTTAAAAAGCGTTTTCATCAGCTACATCTTAAAAAGACACACGGGACATCGCATCTTAGTGCGATGATTCAGTGTTTTCTTGTGGAGGCACGATACTAACAGCGCTCTTTTGCAGAAATGAATACTTATCTCAGAAATCCAAGCGCGCAATAATATTCCAGTGACGACAATGTGCCTATAAATACTCAGAAAAAAGAGCAAAACTTTCGTGTCAAACACGACACGTCGAAAAAAGAACAATTATATTTTTGTATACAGCGAACTTTTAAACAAGCCTTTAAATCAAGCGAACGCGAGCTTGGCCTCATCGTCGCTCGCTCGTGAACTTCATTAGGGTAACGAGGACTCCGGTTACCCCTCGCACACCAGGCCGCCGTGGTCTTAGCCCAAGGACACGAGTTCTCTTCCCCATCGTGGAGGTTACTTTTCTCTTGGAGGGAATAGGCGAAAACGCCTATGTGTTCGAGATTTAGGCGCACGTTAAGATAACGGGCTCGGGCGGTGAATACGGGGCCCCCTACTACT
The DNA here is from genome assembly GCA_013339765.2 of Haemaphysalis longicornis. Classification (NCBI taxonomy): domain Eukaryota; kingdom Metazoa; phylum Arthropoda; class Arachnida; order Ixodida; family Ixodidae; genus Haemaphysalis; species Haemaphysalis longicornis. Next base: position 201,161,625 of record CM023451.1, on the reverse strand, counting down.
GCGCGTGTTATCGCCAGTGTAGCGTCGGCGCCTTAAATTTCGTAATCAAACAAATCACTATCCCTCGCATACATAACCTTCGTTGAGGATACCGTGAACTGCCTGCGATAACAACTGTAGAACTGCAGTGTGTAATACAGAGAATCCCGCAAGTATCAAACGCGCATCTACGTTCTATTTAAAACAGGTGAAAACAGTTCTTTCAAGAGAAAAGAACTCCGTGCTCGTAAGAAGAAGAGGCCTGCTTGGACTAACAAAACGAACAAACGAAGAAAAAAAAGGAAGAAAGCCCAACTGAAGCGCTGATTAACAATTCATGTTTACTGCACAGGAACACAAAAAGAAAGAACGAGCCTGACACTGCTTCACGTCACTACAAAAAAGCAAAAAAAAAAACACAGAAACCGAACAAATTAGTGAGCTGGCGTGCCGCTTGTTACACTCCGAACCACTTTCTCGCTAACAAAAATATTTCTTTAAAAGACGTCAACGCGACCGCGGACTATGTTTCTCAAACACAAGCACCTCGGCAATATCCTGCGCCTCCAAGCAGATTACGAACTTCAAAGCTGTTTTGAAGGATTGGACTTTCCAGCATTCTTCCGTCCTCTCCTGTGCTGCCGTTCGCCGAAGCGGGGAAGGGCGCTGGGCATCCGGACACAAAAGACGTGCCATCCACCTCCACACCCGGCGATAACCAGTTCTTTTTGTTCTTCTGGCACCATCCCACGCTAAGCTGAAGTGACCGCGCTGTCGCGAATTTCTACTACACTGTGTTGCCACTGCGGTCGGTGGCTCTAACAACCAACCTCGCGACCTGGCCGGGGTTTGGTTACTTGCAACATAATATTACTGCTGCTGGAGGGGTTGGTATTAATTCTATAAAAAATGATCGTAAATATTAACACAGGACTCACAAGCCCCCTTCGGTTTTTTTTTAATGTCTTGTGGCAATGTTTTCACGCTCAATTTTAACAAGAATGCGTGGCTGTGGCATAGCCATAACAAACCGACTTAAAACCAAGCCAAAGTCGCTTGTTCGAAATCCCGGATGTGCGGGTATGGAAGGGGGAGGTGACGCCAAGGGCCGGTCAAAAGCGCTGCTCCGATTCCGGCCTGGCGCGCGGTGGCGCTGTTTTCCGTAGTTCGATGCCCACTGGGCGCCCGCTCTACGACTCGGAACGCGGCGGAAGTACAAACCAGCAGAAGGTCCCCGCACGCGCAAGTGTAATTTTACTAAGCACGCAAGTAGCTTGGAGTGGCACATACATCGCAGCTCTAACTGAACACTTCGACGCGTTTTGTTCCGATACGCATAACCTATGCAATACCGAACGTCACGCATCTTGCGCTCCCGACTTTCATGATGTACTCCACGCTTACCATTCTGTACTTGATGCTATTTAAGACAAAATACAATGAAGAGACCATACCCGTTCACATAAACACATAAAGCAGGAAAACAATCATTTTTTCAAAGCCTAACGTGTACTACCGACTACACGCAAACAGAAATTCAGAGGGTCTGCATCTGCGACTGCAGCCTTTCACTTCAACTAGTAGAAGGAACAAATTGTTCAGTTTAGAATCTCTTTCCTGCACATATTGAAACTGCTAACATTTTACTGAAAGCAAAAAAAAATGGATCAGGAGAAATAACAATACTAGGAGAAATTACGGTAAAGGCACCTTATTTTTAAAAAATGCACAAATACTAATGCTGAACTGTAAATGCGATGGGAAAAGTTTGCGTTTGAGTATTGCAGTGTTCCATATCGATGACAAAAAATTAAATTGCTGTATCTTCGACTACGTTGATCGGTTTTTCACATTTTTACAAAGACGTACGAAGAGTGAAAAAGTACGTGGCTATACCCTCATAAAGCAGCATTTCCTCCCGAGTAGGAAAATAAACTAATTCACCCTGCCAATACAGCGCTTTTAATTTTAATTGGTCTACACATCATGCACAGTTGGTCTTCTCATCAGAGGTCTTCACACCATGCAAAGGTCTTTTCTTGGTATTTGGGGTTATCAGGAAATTGACTCAACCTTTTCGCCAAATCCTTTTCAGGGTATCAGGTAGCTTCCACGAGCAGCTCTTGCGCCATTGCACTGTTAGTGACCTCTTAAGTCCTCACAAGTGTGGCTTGAAAGATTTCACTTTCACTTCAACACTGCACTCGGTTGCAGTGAAGTTATGGGACTAGTTAATAGGGTTCCACCCCATTTGACGCCTGCGAGCGTCACCTGAAATGGGCTCAATAACAATTTGTTTCTCTCTTTCTCGATTGTAGTGAATACGACAACGACTTTTTCAAATGGAAGGTTCTGGTGATCCATGGTACAAACTGTAAATGAACATCGTCACCCCAGCAATCTTGTGCTTCGACAAATAGGCGCTTTGCGGTTCACATTTCACGATATCAGTCACGGTTGAGGAGTTATTGCGAGCGCTTTCGTCTCCAGCGTCGGTAGCGTCGTTGTGCAAAGAAGCGACGACGCTTTTATGGGGTGTTTTCTCTGATAAATACTCATAGACATTGGGATAAATAGTATGGATCGCATCACTCGTAATTTTAGGTCGGTAGCGAGAATTTCTCACGCAGAGCAGTGCGTCGGCAACGCTTTTCGTTTTACGCCAGAGCTCATTGAACAGAAAATTAGTTTTTAAAAAGTGGCAAACTCCGCCTACAGGGCACAAAAAAACACATGTGCGAAATAATAAACAAACAACCGAAGGTAATGCGCATTTCAAACAAGGTGTACTCGCCTGGTCATGCGCCAACCCCGCTCGTGTGCCGCGCTTCGCTTTCAACAGGCATTGAAGTGCTGACCGGAGTGCCACCTCGGCCACCGAAGGAAAGAATCGCTTTCCCGTCGGCGGCGCCAGCGCGCTGACGCCACCTCCTCCTTCTAGCCACCATAGTGCGGGCGGAAGCACGCTGCGACCGTTCTCACTGTTTTGTGCAAATTTACAGCTTTGCTCGTATTGTTGGTGATTTACGTGCCGTGTGCGGATCTTTTCAACGAGCATCGAAGTTCAGACATTGCAGTGAAGCTGGCGATACATTGAATTTATTGAAGGAAAAGCCATCGTACGTGCTCTTGTTCTGCTGGAGAACATCTTTGTGGGTCCGCGTTGTGTCTATGCGCTGTGATCGTACGGTGAAGAGGCTTGCGAAGTGAGGTGTTACCATCCCTGTTAGCAACGCTCTGGAATCCGTCAAATTGACCACGCTGGGAGCCCTGCGGGGGGCGACGTTGTTATAAGGTAAGTTCAGTCATTCCGAGTGTTCCTGTAGATTTCATCATGACTGACGTTGTGCAGACCTACCTGAATGGCTATACTCACAACTTGGTTATCTGTCGCTATATAAACAGTGTTTTTATGCATGCCGTCTCGGGATTGACCAAAAAGGGTATGATTTCACTTCAGCCTTTCAAAAATACTGTACGTAAGTGTAACAAATTGAAGGGGGAGGCTATTGTACAGGCACACAACATATTGACATCAATCAGAGTTTTACTGTCTTCCGCGCTGCTGTATTCATTTCGCGTTTGCTATATTTGTATATATCTTAAGCTAAAGATATAACAAAACCTGTGAAGGCAAGTGACGAATGAATAAAACCCCAGACGCGGTGCCGCTAGAGAACAGAGCAGGAGCCCTGAATTACCTAGTACGAAGTTTTGTAAAAAAGAAACATCATGATTAAGGCAAATAAAATATTTGGCCAACAAAGTTACCGAAAATGAAAAAAAAATTGAAGGAGGTCGAATCTATGAAGTGCCTGTCGGGTCAATAACAGATGCACGAATACTGCGCCATGAAAGCACACCTGACAGCGCTAGGCAGAGAGGCAGAACTACCAGTCACAAACGGGATAGTGTGTTTAACCAGTTAAATGACATACTGGCAAAATATCCTTACAAGCTAAAGTGCTGGAGGCTTCCTAAATCGAAGGATTGCTTGGAGAAAGAGCGTTCCCTGATTGCAGAGCAGTGACTCAGGTGACAACCATGGTCTAAAACGTACTTCATTCCAGCTAAAAAAATAATGCCGAAGAATATAACAAATTCATTGATTGCTTTTGGAAAATAAAGGCGACTGAATCCGCAGAAGTATCTAACCCAAAACATCTTTACACAAGTCTGATGCATTACCTTGACACACTGAAGGCAAGCAGACACTTTGCTTTAAAACCAATGCAGAAAAAAACCTGCCTCATAAGTGTAGTAGTTGGAAGCAGACTGCCAATCCTCTGCACGTATCTTTTCGTGAATTTCTTATTTGCTAATTTTGTCTCAAGTACTAGGCAGCTTGTGCTAGAACATGCACAGGTGTCAAACTTTGAAACTGATGAATGCTAGTTTTGATTAGGCCCTTGCTCGACTTGCAAGCATAAATTGAACTTTGCTATTGCTTATAATCACAACCTGCTGACTGCCTTTCTCGGCACATTTTTTTAATAAGTTGGGCTGAATGGGGTGTGAGTAATAGCAAAATCACTGAATAACATGCTGGCTGACCGTGGCATCAGACGTGCCACTGACTGATCCGAGACCGTCATGGAGCGAGGGCTTAGTAGGTCTGTTGTGACAGATGTTCTGCGTCAAGGAATTACCCAAACAATTGGACGGAACAGTAACACTATACTGTTTTAGTGCTGCTACTGTATAGAAAATTTCGCCAAGGAAAAAAACAAAAGCTTTCAAATTGTTTCTCATTTAGAGCAACTCTGCTGTTTTTTCCCCTCACCAAACAAAACTGTTTCATGTTCTCCTTGTGTGCAAATTCGCATCAGATGACCTTGTTATACAGGCACACTCTAACATTGTGACGATTAAGGCGAAAATGTGGATATCCCTTGTCTCATATGATCCTGTCAAGCTGCTGCTTAGTGCTACTTGTTTGTTAAACATACTGCAAGGCACGAACCATACTCCAGCGTCAGAAGAGTGTGAAAGACTGCACAAATCAAGTTACAACGTATTTTTTTCTGTCACGTTCTTTCTGACGCGTTTTTTTCTTTAACGTTTGTGTATTTTCTTCCACTACTTGGTAAACACAAAGCATTATGCGCTCACCCATTCGTAAAGCCATTTGCGTTTTATGAAGCCTGTTGTAGTATTAATAAAGCCTGTTTTATGTTTGTTTTATGAAATTTTAAGCTGTACATTTTCAAAAAAACAAAATCCACTGGTCAACAGGTATGCTTTTGCACAGGCTTGGGCGTTCTCTTGCCGGGTAGTGGCTCAAACAGTCTTGATAGACCTATGTGGATTTCTTCTGGGCCTGAAAGATGTGCAAGTCATGATAACAAACCAATGCGGCTGATTTTGCGGCCACCTGCCGGCCTTGAAACAGCGGTTCCTCTAGATTTCAGGCTCTTTAATGCGACAGGCATTCAAAGAAAGGCATTGCACTCCCTACCAATTGTAGAAATTATTGATGTGGCTAGCGGTTTTTAAGGCACTATAACCCAAGAAAAGCTTATACATTTGTTGAACTGCTGTCTCCTTGCTTTCCAAAAATACAAACCATCTAACTTCTAAAATAGCAAGATACTTAAACCAGCATGCTTAATGAAGAAGGGATGCCATCACCATTTCGTACTGTACCGGTGCAAACAACAAGCCTGTTTTTGTTGTATCTTGCAGGCTACACAGTCAAGTAGCCAAGTGGAACATGCGAGGCTCCAGTCGTCTCGTGATGCGTTCGTGAGCAATAAAGCAAGCTTTGCCATAAAACACCTGACTCTTTCACCTGCTCAATGCAGACAACTGAATTTTAGGAGGCATTTGTTGGAATAACTTGATAAAAACCTAATTTGTAATCAAACGGGCTTTCTTGAATACGCTCAGTAGGTTTTTGTTTGACATTTTTCAACAGGAACTCAACAGGAGAATCAATAGAGAGTCAACACAGACTCAAATGGAACACAACAGACTGTTCTCAATAGACTTTCGATTGATACGTTACACAGGAACTCAACAGGAAAAGTGTATTGAGAGTCAACAGAAAGTCAATTGGAGATCAACAGACAGGTTAACTATAGTCAATAGAATTTCAATTCAAACTCAGCGTTGAGTTTCAATTGAAACACGACGGGCAATTTTCAATGTCAACTCAATAAAAAATTTCTATTCAAAGTCCATTGACTGTCAACACAATGTACTGGTCAATAACCATTTTTGTAATGATATCGACGAGGTCTGAGCGCTCAAACTTGCGAATAAGCTAGAAAGGACGAGTTACACACGATGTTCTGGCCGATGCTCTGAAGAAAGTTGTCGTCTCTCTCGTCGTGTGTCGCAAACTTGTGCGTAATACAGCTTGAAATTATTCATATGTGTCACGAGCTGGCAAAAATAACTGAATTACTTTAAATACGCTTTTTAAGGCACTACAGAATCAAAGCGGGCGATTTCAAGCACAGGCACTCCTTCCCCTCGCAAACGGACTGTAGCAGATGGCAGCGGCGCGAATCCCTAAGCCGACGTCAGAGCCAGGGGGCACAACCCAAACATCTCATAGCGAATACTTCGGACCTGGCCAGCGAGCGTGGCCTCAGCACCGCCGTCGCAGAGATAATTTTCACCGCTGCGAGTAGAGTGGCGCTACTTATGCCCTGTCGTTCCTCGCCGCCACCGGGGCCGCCGCAGGGCGGGCGCAGCCGTGCAGAACGAGCAATCCGCCTTTTTCATTGCGCTGTGGAGGCCTCTGCTGGCGCCGCCGAGACGCGATATGGCAGGGGTGCGAGTGGGCTGCCACTGCAGCGGAAGGGGAGTCAGGGCTGCGTTGCTGGTGTTTATTTGTTTCACATGAATGGTATTGCCAACCTAAAGCTGCAAAAAGAATAACTATGCTGGAAGACGTACGTTTTCAACGTGGGAAACATTCTAACAAGCGTGCGACGCTCGTTTGTTTTCGCAGCAGTTTCGGAAGTGTCAGTACCGAAGGGTGGCTATCTGAGGCTGTGGAAGACATTTTCTCACGCATTTTTTCTAGTAGCGCTTAAAAGAGATGGGTCGGGCACAAGGGTATCTGTAACACAGCAGCATAATCGGACGCCCTCAATGTGGCCTTTATAGAAATCATTGCTTGAAGCTTGTATGTGGATATCAGCGATGCAGAATATTATACGTGGCCACGGATTTGTTCAATTCCGCCGTTCTTTTTTTCTCTTTCTTATCATAACGAGCATGAATGCATTTGCAGATTACTTTTGTAAGCGTTTTGACCAAAGAGAGCAAAGCAAAATCAATCGAAGTCCCAAAGTATCTCAGAAAATTACTTTTTGGGGTGCATTTTTATTCGTAAGCGCACTTGTTCATCGTAGTCGCACGATTACATTTTCTTCTTTAGAAGAACCGTCAGTTTGAAAAGTTAGTATTCGTTTATTCCTTTTAAACAGCGGCAATATCACGGGTTAAAAAAGCTGGTGCACAGGAACAAGATTTCTACTCAACTCGCAAGCGCCTTATCATTTGCGTCAATACCTTTCCCAGCAGTGAAGGGCTGTGTGTAGATTACAACGAAAAAAATCGCTTTTGCGTAAACATGTCAGGACACAAAAGAACATATTCCCAAGAGGATTCGAACCACCGCATTCGAGCACGTCGGCATTTGTGACACTCTAGACCACTCGGCCACGGCGGAGCAAGCCACCGCTCTTGAATTTTGCGGACACAAAGCTGATGTTTAGCTTATATTTTAAATGCAGAGCATTTCTTTAACTCACGATGTCACCCGGCGTTTTCGGCGTTGGCGTGCCTCGGCGTCCGCAACAGCCGTTCCAGGTATGCCCTCTCCCCCACTCCCTCCTCTCCGCATCACGCTACCCTCCTCGCTCTCAACAACATGGTCCGCACCCCTCCCCCTACACTATATAAAAAAATAATACTTACCACGCGCCTGGTTTCGATCCCACGACCCTGCTGGCGGAACGCAAGGTACATGGTGCTCTACCCACTGCGCCACAAAGCCGACACAGAATGGAAGGCTACGAACGCTCCTTATATCCTTGGCTCATTCAAACTACGTCAAGAAGCTGCTGATACAACGCATTCACTACCTGTGGGCGGAACGCGAGGTACATGGTGCTCTTCCCACTGCGCCACAAAACCGACACAGAATTAAAGGCTACGAACGCGCCTTATATCCTTGACTCATTCAAACTACGTCAAGAAGCTGCTCATATAACGCATTCACTACCACCAACTCCCCAAACACTAAACGTTAACGCAATACACCCACCCCCTATGCGACGCATTTACTCGAGTTTCCCCTCGCGGGGAGATGGGCCCTTTTTTGCACTTCTCTGAAAAAAGTTTTGTTTTATAGTATTGCTGGCACAGAAACTGATCATCATTCTTTGAATAGCACTTGTCCACTAAGCGTCTCTTACTCTACGTTGCTTATTAAGCCTGGAAATACGATAGGAAATTTGAGCTCGCAAGCACATCGCCAGTCCACCAGTCGAAAAAAAGTGCACTTAATACTTTTGTTTCGCGCTTTACGACAGAAACATTGGTTGATTTTGATTCTCCGTTTCCTAGATGAAGTTGAGTACCCCTTCTTTTGGACTTAACATGCCTTACATTTTATATTAGCGGGCCAGACGTGTACGCTGCACAGCTTCGGTTAAGCGAAGTCAGCGAAGCGTCGCCAGCCACTACATACGGATCGCATACATAGTGTGAAGGTACATTCGCTTCGTTCACCTTACGAAGTTTGTTGCGCTACCAAAACTGAGGCCCAATCAAATAACAAAGTAGAGGCACGTTCGTCGTGGCTCGAATCTACTCGGGTCTACTGGCCGCCTTGGTCGGCGAGCCTGTCGTTGTACGGCAACGTTTGGTCCGCCCGTGTGTTCGTATTGTCGTCGGTGTTATCGTCACCGGCGATGTGTATGCCGTTGCGAGGCGGGACCAGCCTATGCATGGTGCCGTTTCCTTTTCACTTTCGTTTCGGGGTAGGCGTGTGTAAAATAGAAATAAAAATTTCACCCTTCATCTGATGGTTTGGCCGACAGTTGCATTTGTAAAACGTACTGCATTTTCGTTTTCTCGCTGGGGGCCGAACACGGTCGCATGTCTTCACTACACGGCCTTAGTTACAGCCGCAGACAGCAGTGGAATCGCCGTGGAGCAGACCGGCCGACCCCTGCCAGACTGTTTCCGGCCTCCTGCGCCAGGGCCATGCGCATGCGCAGTAGCGTTGTGAAAGAGGCGGATTCCGGACGCGGCGTGGAACTTACGTTGCGACTGCTGTATGTAAAGCACGAAGATTAAGACATAAAAGGGCCCATCTTCCCGCGAGGGGGACTCGAGTAAATGCGTCGCATAGGGGGTGGGTGTATTGCGTTAACGTTTACTGTTTGGGAAGTTGGGGGTAGTGAATGCGTTGTATCAGCAGCTTCTTGACGTAGTTTGAATGATTCAAGGATATAAGGCGCGTTCGTAGCATTCCATTCTGTGTCGGCTTTGTGGCGCATTGGGAAGAGCACCATGTACCTGCGTTCCGCCCGCAGGAGTCGTCAGTGCGATCGAAAGCAGGCGCGGGTAAGTATTATGTTTTTGGGAGTGTAGTGTAGCGGTCCGCCCGAGTGTGGGATCGAAACCAGGCGCCGTTAGTATTATATATATGTAGCGAGGGGTGCGGACCTGTGAGAGCGGGAGGGTAGAGTGAGGAGAGAGGAGTGGGGGAGAGGGTGCACTCTGAACGGCTGTTGCGGACGCCTAGGCACGCCAACGCCGACAATGCCGGGTGACATCGTGAGTTAAAGAAATGCTCTGCATTTAAAAAATACAGCCTGTTCAGTCCTCTGAAGTGAGTTTTTCCTTTGAAGGAGCACGATGGTATACTGTTTCGTACCTTATTGTAGACCTGTAGAAGGTATGGTGACAAATGTTTTCTTTGACTAGTTCCCCGCCACTGAAGTTCGAGACAAATGAATAAGGACAATCTCAAGGAAAAGTGAGAACAACCTTCGTTTCCTTTTGATTTTTAGGCGTCACAATTGTTTGATTTTCGTAATTAGGCGATTTAGTCGCTCGAGCAATCCCGACAGCTTGCAGCGAGCATTCTTCGCTGCACATAGGTATCGTATTTTATTATGGTCGATTGGTGTGCAAGAGCAACGAGCAGCGGTGCGTTGTCTCTACATCTGAGCGGTCCTGTCATGTTCACGCCGAATTTATTGGTTTTTGTAGGTAATCCAGTTCCAAGCATCAAGGCCAGCATACTGAGCCTCATAGCGGGCTTTCGTGAGAGAACCGTCAAGGAACACATTAAGTGCTCAGTCTGCGTGGAGCGGCTCAAGGAGCCTGGCTCATCTAGACCTGCCGCTGCCATGATCTTCAATTTGGACCGGGGTGGGCTATCGTATCCGAGGCTGAAATTCATCTGTGCACTGGAAAGAGCGGCCCAATCATTCGCAGAACTTGCGGTATACTACAAAAAACCGACGGCAGTGTTTGTGAAGACGATGCTACTAGCTGCACTGGAAAACAAGATTCAGCCACAAAGGCTCAACGGAGGGTCATACGAGGGCAGATGTTGAGCTCGTGCTGGAGAAGTTCAGCCGACCTTTTTTCAAAAATTTTGCTGCGGAGAAAACGGCCAAGTGTGGCAAAGTGAAAATGTTTGCGCAGAAACCAGCCTCCAGAGACGTGCTGGAAGAGTGAATACTGAGCATTGTTCAAGGGAAGTGTAGAATTGTGAATGAAAATGAACTCTTGACAAAAATGTCAAAGTGAAAAAGATTGTGCAAATCCAGAGATGATTAAGGTTCTGAAAACCTGACTAGAGTGTAGCATTGTGTGCGTAAAGCGTGGCAATGTGAATGTACATAAAATCGCGACAAAAATGTGAAATTGAAAAAGATTGAGCAAATCCAGAGCTGATTAAGGTTCTAAAAATCTGACTAGAGTGTAGCATTGTGTGCGTAAAGCGTGGCAGTGTGTATGCACATAAAATTGTCATGTAAATAAAATGAGAACGGCATCGTTGTTGAGTTAGTAGTGTAGCAGGTCATTGTAGCACTTCACGTGCACTCGAAAAAAGGAATTTCCAATTGATTTGCAAAGACGGCGCCAAATCATCTTCGTTTATTAGTGCGTGTACGACTGTAACCGGAATCTTCGGTGCTTGAATGCGCATTTTATTTTCCGAGCAGTGAAAATTACTCCGCTACGTCATAGCAAAAAAAATGCTACACTTCAGGAGGAATTTCAACAGGCAGCCTCAGTTTTTGTATTTACTATGACAAAACGTTTCCCTGGGAATCTTTTATGGCCTAACAAAGTTTGGTTTATGCTATGAACTTCCCGGTGTACCTAGATTCGGAAATAACCTCCCCTTCAAGTATGAACCAGGATAGTTGGGTTAGCTAGCCTGTTGCGTTGTCGGCACGTGAGGTAATGTAATTCCTTTTTGTCATCACTTCATATCTTCATATAATACTATGAGGCTAAATGCGTCGCGTTCACCGGCGCCCAACTCACAAGGGGAAAGCCAGTCAAGCTTAATCGAGCTTAACCCTTTAAACGCCGGACTATGAAGTAACATTCACAACACTAAAATTGGTGTTGATAATTTGCAGTTGGCTTATCAATTCCCTGTGGCAAAAAGTACAGCCACATTCACAATGACTTAGCACGTTTTTTGAATGTTCCATTTTTGGAACATTGACGTTTCCAATACACAAAATGCAAAAGTTCTCTGGTACAAATTTTATGGTTTTAAAGTGGAATTGCTTGCTCTTAGTAACCGAAGATAAGTCTTTATCTTCTTGAAATAACTCTGAAGAGTAGAAAGAGTGAAAACAATCATCTAAAAATACATCCTCGCTTTAGGTCTGTCAGCATTTCCCACGCCGTGGTAGGACGGGAAGCACTTCCTGTGCAGCTGCATTTGACACTCTTGGCGCTGGTTAGTTTTTTTTTTACAGTGATCACACCTCCCTGGCGTTGCTGGTACGAAGTACCTGGTACCTCTGTTCTCTTTTGGAGTGCGTACATTGCAGTCATGTCAGCCAGTAAACCAAGGTATTCCGGAGAAGTTATTTTGCTGAACAAATCGAATGGGCTCACGTTCGCAGAACTCAGGAAATGTCTGTAGCAAAAGCTGAGGGTTCTGTCAGGCCAGTGATTTATCGAACGTGACATGGTCGCCCCCGTCTGCTCCAAGCGAAGGCTGTAGGGGTCTAGTTTTCCCGGTTATAGCTGAAGCTTTGGGGCCTTTTTCTACAGTCAGGGCCTTCGCACTGGCTTTTTTTATGGTGGCTCAGGACTCCAACATTCAGTAGGCGACACGTCTTCATCGGTGCACTGCATAACTTCTGAATACCCGCAAATAAGCTCGGAAACAACTTCAGAAAAGTCGTTTTCGTGCACGTGCTCCTCGTCAGTAATGTTGCCCTCTTCATCGGGTGGCAATCAAAATATAGATGCACCTTCCCGCTCCTCGTCTGAAAGGTTGAACAAAAGGTATATTGCAGCCTCCAAAGTCACTTAGGAAGCGTTGTGTCATAACCTATAAACGAAAATATGGTTGCACAGAACTGTGGTAGCACAAAAGAACACTACTTCCAAGGTCGCGATCCCCAGGTACATTCACTAGGACTGAGGCGGCTATTCGCTAAAGTTTGATGGTGCTCCTTCAACGTGCCAGAGAATCTCAAAATAATGCCAAGGAAAGGCGAGAAAGGTAGCATGCAAGCTTCTGCAAATGTTAACTAGAGGGCGCCACCAACATGTGAAAACGAGAAGAAAAAGTCACGCGAAGTGCGGTGGTCGGTCTCCGTGTTTCTGGCTCTGTGAAATACCAATGTTCCAAAAAAGGAACATTCGCAGAAAACTCTCGAAGCAGAAAGCTAGACTGTCTTTATAAGTTCTTATATTACTCAGAGAGTAATCGCTAACTATCTGCTGATATTTTGATTCTGCTTGCACATTGCAACATTACCTTTTTCAGCATAATGTCGCAACGATCATGTGGTGGCGAAGAAACTCAAAATATGCCTTTTTGTGAATGTGATTGTTTTATTTCAGACAACTGAAAAAAGTTACAGGGGAGATGTTACTGAGTAAACATCATAATCAACACAAAAACATCATAGACGCGGTTGTCTTCGGGGGATGCCGAAAAGGCAAACGAATTATCTGACAAAGCGACTTGCCCCGGCACCCATCCCCCCTACAGAAAATCAGGAGGAACGTGACAAAGTACAGAATTCTCGAGCTCCGAAAACATAATCATCATCATCATCATCATCACCGCAACATGCACACGTTTCATCCTGCTGCCTGTAGCTACCCGTGTATGCCCGGGTTCTCAGGCACCCTGCCCGTGCCTCGAAGAGCAACGCACTGCCTCTCGTATTGCCATAGAATCCCTCCTTTTAATTTCCCGTTTCTCTGCCTATACGTCTCCAGGGTTTTTTTCGCTTCCATTCTCTGTGCCCATTCCCTCTCTCTCTGCTGCCTTTACCTGCTTTTTAACTGTTGTGTAAACCCCGCTTTCCTCCTACCGACTTTCCGTACCGCTTGGTCAGCTGTCTGGTCCTCCGTCTCCACCGCGTGTCCACGCTCCTCAAATACAGGTACTTAAACACCCTCGCGGCCCATTTTTCGTCCTCCATGTCTCGAAGTCGCTCCTCAAACTTTATCTTGCTCTGCGCCTCCCTCACCTCGAAAGACGACCGGCCCATATCCCCTTGTACCGATTCATTTGTAGTTTTACTGTGGGCCCCTAGGGCCAATCTGCCTACCGCCCTCTGATTTACTTCCAGGCCCGCTTGGGTCTCTGGCTTCATGCACAGAACCGAATTAGCGAAAGTTAATCCTGGTACCATGACCCCTTTCCAGACTCCCCTTACCACCTCGTATTTGCTGTATCCCCAGAGGGCTCTATGCTTCATTATAGCCGCGTTCCGTCTTCCTTTCGTCTTAAGATGAGCCTCATGCGCCTGCGTGTAATCTTCGCTCTTGTTCAGCCATACTCCTAAATATTTATACTCTTTCACCAATGGTATTTCTACTTGCTGCACTGATACTGTTTTGTGCTCCTCGCCGTCATTAAAGACCATGATCCCCGATTTTTCTCTGCTAAAGGATAGCCCTAGGTGCTTCTTCACCGCATATATCCATCAAGCCCTGCATACTTATCCGGTTGTCCGCCAATTGTCACCTTTTACCCCAGCCAATTATCCGTCAATTGTCCGCCAATTATCAGCCCAATTGTTCGACTTTTACCCCGATGATGATTTCTATTGGTTTCCCCTTTGTATCGGGGTGATGACATGTCATCTGACCAAAAAGGACTAATATACCTATGTTTTACACTTTTGGTTCAATACTAGCGCTGCTTAGGGCAGGCACAAAAAGCTTATTAGGCATAAAATACTTTTTCTTTCTTTTTTTCTTCTTTTCTCTTTTTTTTTTTTTTTTTTCTTCCCTTTTTTGTCTTTTTTTCTTTTTTTTTTCTTTTTTTTTTTTTTTTTGTTCTTTTTTTTTCTTTTGTTTTTTTTTTTTTTCTCTTTTTTTTCTTTTTTTCGTCCACCAACATTCTAATCTTCTTTTCGGCGCTTTTACGCCCGCATGGCGTAAAAGCGCCCCTAGCGGCGGGGCGCGAAACGAGACTCGGCCCAAGCGCTCCCATCGAGCGCAGCCCTCTAGGCAGGTCCGATGTATAGTTGACCATGCTCGTAAGGGCCGGCGCGGCCGGCAACTGAGTGGCCGTGCTTAGCTTGCCTAGGCGTAGAAGACAGTGGTTTTGGTTTACTCAGATGGTAGATACCGTAAAGGGCAGCACCAGTGGCCAGGGCTCCTAAGGTCAGATAAGCCAGCGCACTGAACGCATCAGTATACGGACTACAGTCGCGTAGTTCCATTTTCTTAAGCAGCCCTTTAAGCCAATCTTGGCAATTGTTTGTCAGCAGCCAGTAACTTCCGTAGTACTTTATGTCGGCCACATTCTCTTCAACACGTTGCTTGGGAATCTTGTACTCGCCAAGGAATTTCTGAAACGAAACAAAGAAAAAAACTGTTATATGAAGAATACGGCGGAACTGAATCCGCGTCAAAAGACCCAGTGACGAACTAGCTATATATGATAAGCGGACCCCTTTAGAGTATCTGAAGGATCTGAAGGATCTGAAGGACATTTGTAAAAACTTTTGTTTTCACTGCAGTTCAGTTCGTAAAAAAAGAGAAGATGAGTTTTGGTTTTCATTTTATCGGTAGTCTGTTTTTCCAAGTTTGCAGAGCTGTTTTATTGACTATGGTCATTTGAGTGCTATCGTGTCTTTGCTGTTCCACTATTGTACGGACGGTCTAAATGCCCAATTAACTACCCTATACTAAGAAGGGAGTGAAAGCTGACTTTGGAAATGTCAAGGAAGACCCCAGGGAATCACTTGTCAGGGCATTCTACAAATTCCTGGATAGACGATTTCAGTACATTTTAACGAGCAAACCGCTCGTAACGCACAATTACTGTGCACAGCCTTGCATTTACACTTGACTCTGTTTACGAAGTTGTGGAAAAATTATGTTGCAAGAAAGTGCAGAGTAGGGAATAAAACACTTCGCTTTTTGCGCCTAACGGGCCAACCTGAAGACAGTGTACGATACTTAAAAAGGTGTCACGTAGAGTTTGAGTACTTCAGCAGCGCCAGTTAATACTTAAAAAGATTGCTTAATAAACGAAGTAAGAGTGTCTGGCCTAATTCTGGAGATAAGCTAAGCGGGTACCTACACAAGATCGTATCAAGTGTGACATTCTTTTGCAATCTCTCAACCATGTATAAATGCACCAGAAAACTCAAAAAGAAAATCGACAAGGGAAATCTCCGTCTATCTAGTGACAGTGAGTACAGACACCACAAATCCCGAGTCCCCATACATTGGCGGTATCCAGCCATTTATGGTGCTCAAAAGTGGAAGGTCGAAGCCATGAACGGTCGCTGTCAAAGCTTCGTCGAGTTCGGGCTGATGTTCTCTATGTTTTATTGCCCTCACAGCGTGTTGTACAGCATCAAGAGCTGCTCGGCCGAAGAGCACCAAGGACGCATTGCTGCTCCACTAAGATGCGTGCCCTGTGTTCATGAAAAACGTGATGAATTATTAACAATAATTATTTCCAATTGACACTTTTGGAAAAAATTATGCGAAAAAGGATAGGACGAGAAACATTCGGTTAAACCAGAGAGCGTAAAGTGGAGGTTATGGCGAGGGAACAATGAACAGAACCGTAATTTGCAAGGCCGCATCTCAGCATAGCTTTCACAACTGAGAGAAAAGAGATGCTCAGTTGTTAGTATTAGATATTTTAATTAAACTCCCGGCATCTAGGAGATATAAAAGGGTCACACGTATTGCAGGCGGGTAAGCAGGCATATATCTAGCAATAAAAAGAACAACAAACACAAGACCTAACCGCCCACAGATACAGCCCTCTGCCTCTGGGCTTTGAAGTTTTCTTGTGTTTAGGAGCTGTTTCCCGCTGTGTATATCCAAAATAAAAAAAATACTTTCCAACCACGGCCTGGAGGCATTTCGGAAAAAAAGCTGTCAAGTAGCAATGTTTGAAGGAATAGCAATATGCGGATTATTAGTACATAGTAATGCTATCCATTTAGGCCAACAGCACAAAAACGCAACAAGACAGACAAAAATCAGCCACCTGTTATGCCCACGCAGTCAGTGACAAGCACACGCACGGGGAAACTTAAAAATGTGGTTTATTCTGCCACAAGAATAGCATGGTGTTTTGCCGCTGATTTAGCGCATGGTCCCAAAGCGTCTCACCCTCCATTGTCAATTTCGGCGAGGAGTCGGGGGTGGCGTTGGCGAAGTAGAGGGCACGCACTCTCTTAGGGGACGAATGGGCGCGGTGCCCGGAGGCACCGAACACAGAGCAGTGCTGCCGCTGATGAGCACAGACGCAACATTTCTACCACGCGCTTTTCTGAAGGGGGAAGCCACACAGAATCTCCTCTTCTGTACGACATCTCTCTGTGGCAGCAGTCGTAGGGCAACTTAGACCGATCTTGTGAGGACAGTGTACGCAACCAAGCGAGTCGAAGGGCTTCTTCGGAGAGGCAAAGCGTCTTGGCTAGGCTGCGGTCACCACGAAGAGAAAAGGGAAAAATCGTGTCCGGAGTGCTCGGCTGCGGACGCGCATAATAAAGCAGGTAGAAAGGGCTGTATCCTGTGGGCTCGTGGCGGGCCGGGCCGTATTGTATGCGTACGTAACGAAGGGCAAGATGGCGTCCCAGTTTTTGTGTTTGGAATCAACGCACATAGCGATCATGTTGGTAAGCTTCCGATTGACGCGCTCAGTGAGGGCAGTGAGTTTCGGATGATAAGGGGCTGAACATAGAGAAAGAAATACTAGTTAGAGTGGACACTCCCGTAGAGCCGTGCGGACGAATGACTGAGGGAAATGTGGCCTGCTAGGATTGGCGTTGGTGGTGGCTATCATTCCGGATGCCTTTGAGACCTTGAAGGCATTGCGGAGCCGGTTTAGTGTGCGGCATATATTTCCTCGGTACTCCAAGGCCTCGAAGTGTTCGCGCTCGACTTCCTGGTGGTCAAAAATATCAATAATTATCTGGTCTATCTCGTACATTGTGGCATCTTTGCTCTCCAGCAGGTCAATGGTCGCTTGCAAGTCGTGCGGAGATAGAGACGGGGATCCCAGAAGCTCATTCGCTGCCTTGAGCAGTCTTGCAGTAGCTACGCGAAAGATGCGTTGTTGCCGGCGCAGCTTATCTATTCGACACTTACTGTCGATTGCCACTCGACGGTCTGGGCCAGCCATGCTGACCTCCGGCTGAGGGCGGGGATGATCAGCGGAAACAGCAGTCAACGGAACGGGGTTCTGGGTACCTCAAGCCGGAGGTGACGTCGGTGGTCTCCTTCATTGTGTGTGGTCATCCTCCCAGGTTTAAGAGCACCAGAAAATATTACGGAAGAAAGAGAGAAGTGAGACCTGGGCCATGGCTGCCCTTAGCGGGGGTGATCACTTTACAGACAGGGGAAATCTACTTGATGACAATGGTAATGACTGGTTCATACCCGCCAGGAGATTCAACAGCGCGCGAAACAAGCTGATGCGGGGTTCACCCGGCCGCCAAACCGGTCTTTAGATCCGGAGACACGGGCGAAGACTGTCCCTTTCTTCTTATGTGTTTCGACATTAAGAGTTGTTTATACGTAAGGTTGGTTAAGGCACGCAGAGGAGTCTGCCACCACTTTTTGAATAATGTCTTGCATCGTATCGAAAATACCCGTCTTGCAGTGACCGGTCAATGAAATCTCGCTCGAAAAGCAGCTGTCATCGTCACAAACAATTTACCTTAGTATGTTTAAGCTTGCGTTATGATTCACAGGCGGTTGCTCCAGTAGTGGCCTACTGACCCACCAAGAAATTTCAAACTTGTACATCGAGCTGCGTGTGGAGCTCGTCATTGCCTTTTATTTCGATGTTAATAAAGCATGCACACCATCCACTTATAGTCAGCTGTGGTCATCATCGGTGGATAAATCCCATGAATGTGTAGACTCTTAGGGGCCATCAGCGTTAGCGTGTGTCGCCCTCATGTTTATCATTCCAATGTTTCAGGCCAGATCTAACTCATAAGCTTGGCTACGTGCGCCCTTGTTACCCTCTTTCTAATCGAACGTCCAAAGCGCATCCACCAGGTACACCTTTAGCAAGCTCCAGTCGTAGGTTCGATGGGCTGTATCAAGTGGGCAGGCTATAAGATGGTTTCACGTCTGGGCTTCCAGGTACATAGCAGATGAGAATGGTCCTGCGACATACGTTTGGAGATGGGCGCCCGGCAAGGGAACATTACATACAGAGTGTGTAATGCTAAGCAGCCATAAAGCGCCCAAAGTCACTTTACCGAATGGTTTTAGGGCGCAGCCTATGGTAGCCGTTACATGGGTTTCGAAACGTGGGCGTCCGCGTAACTGAGTGATTGAACGCAGCTGCGACGGCAAAGAAAGGAAACACGCAGGAGCGTCCGGCGAAGGGTCAAGAGTAGGGTGGCGCGCGGCCGTGGCTACGGCATCATGCCCTCTCACTGCCTGCTCACTGTTGTTTTATGCGAGAGGGGGCCCGAGAACCACACCGCGGTGGTCATCCTCACGGACTTCAGGACTGCCCTGCTGTGGCTACATGCGGCCGACCACCCCAACAACAGCAGCGGCTACATGGAGCGCTCCCTTGCATCCAAGCTGCACACTGTGGCCTCCAGAGGCTGTGACCTGCGGCTTCTCCACTGGCTGCCGGGCCACAGTGGCATCCGGGGCAACGAGGGCGCCGATGCCCGAGCCAGGGAGGCCCACCAGGAGGGCACCCCAGTTTCCCAAGACGTCACCACCTTTGAGGAGGCCCGCACCGCCCTGGCCCGCATGGTGCACACGATGCACCACAACGCTCGCGTTGTGAGTGGCCTGGCGCCACAGCCGCTTCCTGCAAGCATCAGCAGGCATGCCCGCTGACTGCTTCTCCGCATGCGGCTCGACTGCTGCAATGTGGCGGAGTGCCTGCACCGACACGGGCGCAAGGACTGCCCTACATGGGTGGATTGCCAGAAGCCAGAGACGCTGGAGGACCTATTTTGCTTCTGCCCCCTCCACGCGGGCCCGAGAGCAGAGCTCCAACGAGCGCTCCAGCTTCCAGACTTTCCCAGCGCCTGCATGAAGACCTTCTGTTCCCAAAGGGGCCTGCGGCAACCCAACGGGAAGTTGGGTTGTCGCCCATCTACTCCATTACCTGGAGACGACCGGCCTCACGCAGCGGCTCTAGCCAAGAGTGCAGTGCCTGGACTGATGCACCCGGACTGATAGCTTTCGAGGACTAACAGCTATCTTTATACCTGTTACTGCAAAGCAGTATATGTCTAACCACCCAGTTTTCATTGCGGTGTCGTCGATTTACTCGACGCCTCTCCGAGGCTCCTCCTCACCACTGCTAACAACTCTTTTACAACTAGAATTCCCCTCGCCTCCACCAATGCCCCTTTAGGAATTTGCGCTGTCGGCAGCTAACGGCGGTATTGCGGTTATCAGGTGATTTCGAAAAATATATGGAAGCGCGGATGGGCGTAAAAAATGCACTATACTCCTTAACATGAAATTTGTGCGCAGCGCGAGCTGCTGTGTTCTCGGTCACGGCGCGTTTCTGCGGCGCCTCAGCCAGTGTTCGCGTGATCATCGAACGCACGGCAGCATGGGCTACTTTGCTGCTGCCACGCAGCCCACGCCACTGCCGGCCAGCATGTTGCAAATCGTGTTTCAATCTCCCGAGCAAATGTCACATGGTTCGGATTAGTTCGCAGGAGCATCGAGAATGTTGTTGCATATAGTGCTTGAACCATCCGCGCAAATGTCACGTGTTTTCTATTAGCGGAGACTGGAACAGCGTCTTGGGAAAGTGAGACCGGAGGGTGCATCTTGCTGGCGACGAATGAGACGTGTGTGAGCGGAAGGAAGTGAGAGATATAACGCCGTCGCCGCAAGTGTCGAACTCGACCTCACTCTTCGCTTGAAGCTCCTCTCCGTTCTCTTTCTTTCGTCGCTGCTTCGTTCGCTCACTCGGTTATGCGGTCATAAACAGACGCGGCTACCGCGAAGCCCAGAGAACTGCCAAAGGCTGCCCCCCAAAACACTCGAAATTCGCTGTCGCCGTTTATGCTGAAATTCCACTTCGCCACGTATCTGCGAATCCTTTCCGGTTGAAGAGGAACTTGTCCAGTGGGAACGCCGGCGTGGGCCCATATTTCTCTTTCAGCTTGGAAGGCCCTTCCGAGTGACCGGTTTGCCGGTTTATGCGGGCATAGGCGTGCGCAGAGTTCTCGATTAGGGGGGGCAAAGTCTCCCCCCCCCCCCCCCTACCGCTGCGCCCCCCCCCCCCCCCTTCTTACAGCAACCTCTTCCCACTGAAGGCCTGCGGTCCGAACGCAGTGCAAGGAGGGATGATTATAAATTTTTATTTCAATGCGATGGAATTGCAATATAAAATATTTCTGAGCAGAAATATTTGCTTTAATGGAGGAGGAATTTATTGAAATGAAATAAACACAGAAAGGTCGGCCTGACGGTAGTATATCTGGCCAGCTATTCTGTGTGTGGGAAGGGAAAGTGGAGGAAAGAGTGTGGAAGAGGACGAGAGAGATGAAGATGGCGGAGAAATAAATGAAGGGCTATGTATAGAAGATGCCTATACCGATACGGTGTATGTGTTAAAGTTAAGCCGGACGGGACTCTACTACAATATCTCTGAGGCCGCTGCTGCGCAGAAATGTCAGCACAGCTTTAAATGCACTGTAGGAACGCTTCGCGTCTGGCCAAGGTCCCAGCAGCACTTCCTCCGACACCACACGACAGTCCAAACGGGCCAATGTTCTCACTAATTGTTCTCGAGGTTGCGCATAAACGTGGACAGTGGCAGAGAACATGCGAAATAGTCTCTGGTACATGGCATGTTTCACAGTCGGGGTCACTCGTAAAGCCAATGAGGTGCTTGTAGCGACGGGTAAAGGCTACGCCAAGCGTAGTCGGTGAAACAGCGTGGCGTAGTTTCGCTGAATACCAGGAGGTAACCGAACTTGCAGTCGGGGTCCAGGCGGTGTAATCTTCTATGACGATTGTCAGGGTGGGACCAGTGATTCGCCGAGGCGTGGCGGAGAATGGTAGACAGAAGGGCGGTCGTGTCCGTCCTTGCGAAGGGCAGACGTACAACATCTGCATTTGCAGAAACCTTCTTTGCCTCCTGGTCAGCCCAGTCGTTACCAGCTAGCCCGCAATGGCCTGGTACCCACTGAATGGTGAGGACATGTCCTTGTTGCAGTGCCAATGAGCATAATTCGAGTACTTCCGCAGCAAGGGCATAATAAGGTCCTTGCCTCATAACTCCGTTGAGGACCTGGAGTGCTTGTTACACATTGGCAAAATATGGGCCAATTTGGCGCCCCGTTCAGATGATTAGGGGGGGCGGCCGCCCCCCCTGCCCCCCCTGTGCGCACGCCTATGCTGATGACGTACACTCGCGGCGAGAGTAGTGGCTCGCTCTCGAACCCGTTGTGGGCAGAGTCTCTCGGCAGGACAGTTCGGTGCTGCGCGAGAGCAGTGACAATAACGACGGCGCGTTATTCTATTGTTCTATTATGTTCTATTCCATTCCTTCATACTGTGGGAATCGTGGAGAACCGCGACCTGCGATCCCGAGCCAGCGCGCGCTTCGGGAGAGACGCTTGGCGCTGGAACCGGTCCGGCGCGCGTATTTCCAAACGCTTCGCTGCACAGAGCACCCACGTGACATATTCGTTCGCGCGATGGAGAACGGTATTCAACGTGGTCATTGGCTGCGCCCCAAACCTAAAGTGACCTAAAATGTACCAAATTACCATTATTAAGAAAAGCGACACGCAGATGTGAGTTTAATAAAGAAAATTAAATTTAGGAAGAAAAAAAATAAGCGATGAGGAAAAAAAAAAAAACTAAGTGACAGACCGGCTGGGACTCGAACCAAGCCGTCAGCACCAGTACTCAATACTCTACATCGAGGCCCCAGAGCCC
This sequence comes from Haemaphysalis longicornis, assembly GCA_013339765.2. Classification (NCBI taxonomy): domain Eukaryota; kingdom Metazoa; phylum Arthropoda; class Arachnida; order Ixodida; family Ixodidae; genus Haemaphysalis; species Haemaphysalis longicornis. Next base: position 201,139,020 of record CM023451.1, on the reverse strand, counting down.
AAACGGTAGCTCGCTTTAGCAGGAGCTCAAAGGAATAGCGCACGCAGTGACATCACGATGTCACGTGGGGGCTCTGTGCAGCGAAGCGTTTGGAAACGCGCGTCCGGCGCTCCGCTGGTTCGTCGGCGTCCCCCGAGAGATGGCGACGATGTGTGGGCGGGGATAGGCGCGCGGGCGCGGGCGGCGCGAGCGTGCGCGCACGGGAGAAGGGAAGTCTCGTCGGAGACCTGGAGTGCTTGTTACATTGGCAAAATATGGGCCAATTTGGCGCCCCGTTCAGATGATTAGGGGGGGCGGCCGCCCCCCTGCCCCCCCTGTGGCGCACGCCTAGTATGCGGGCACGGTTTGTGGGAAAATAAAACCCCGCCCGCATCTTCCCACGGGGGGAACTCGAGTAAATGCGTCGCAGAGTGTGGGGGTATCGCGTGAATGTTGCGTAATTGGGTATGGTTTGGAATGCTTATTGTTATTTCGTCTCTATTATTCTTATTTATTGAATGAAGGAGAAGCGAAGGCAAGGAATGTAAAGTTAAAGTCTGTCTTTATTGCTTGGTGCCGTCAAGCAAAGCGTCAAGTCAAGCGAAAGCCAAGCAAAGACGCCCTTGACTGAATTCCGAACGCGCTCCGCCGCTTATATACACACCGTCCCGCGTTCGAGGAGAGGAGAGATACGGGGCAGAGACGCGCATTGCGCACACTTCCGTACACAAGCGCGCGAACTTTCCACGCACCCACCACGCCGTTATCACGTGTACACGCCCTGCCGCCGTTACTGTTGAGCGCGACGCAGTGCGCGGTAGCTACGACGCATGCGCGCACAGACGCGCTCCCCCCGCACCGCCGCAGCTGTTGTTGAGAGCGACAGAGCGCACGGGATACGCGCGCTCCTCCTGCACCGCCGCACCTGTTGTTGAGAGCGAGGAGGGTACGGGGGAGAGACGCGCATCTGCGTCTCGACGCGACGCGCATGCGCAGTGAGCGTGTGGACGGCGCCGACAACATCGACGAGTGACATCGCCAGCCTAAGAAATGCTCCGCATTTAAAAAGGGGACGTGCCCACACAGCTAGGCGTCATGCCCGTACCGATAAAATGCCGGTTGTGCTGATGGGTGATTTAAATGTCGAAATTATATGGCTCAATGCGCTTAGTCGGCTGTCCTTCATCGAATGGTTCGGGTGGGGGTTGATGTGTTACAGACATCTTACACGGCAGTAAGATGCCTACGATTCGGAAGAAAAACGGTCAGCCACATGTTTGTACGCGGAAATGGAGCTGAAGGCATTCCAGGTTTTAAACCGTTATGGGACGGATGCATGCCGTTCGTTTTGAGGAAGAAGAGCAAGTATTGAAGCGTTGGCCCGAATACAAGCGCGAACAGGCGCAAAAACAGCGGAAACCTGCCGCCGCCACCGTTAACGCCTCAAGTGCAGCTCGTCGACTAGCGGCGAATTCCTCCCGGATGAACATCAACTTGCTCGCTTGGAACGCCCGCATGAGCCAATCTCACTTCTTCAGAGGGCTTTCAGAAGATATTTTCGACCGCGTCTGTCACTTCTAAGCACGCACACATGACCGGTTGCCGGTTTATGCCTGCGCATGTTTGTAGTGGAGAATAGTAGGAGGGAGGAGGGGGTGTGCACGCGCAGCTATAGGTTTCATGTCCGTACTGATTGAAGGCATGTCCGTTGTGCTGGTGCGAGGTATAAATGCGGAAGTAAAACGGCCCAATAGAACTTTTCCGGAGTCCTCAGAGGTAGAGCGGACTGGTTTGTGTGTTTCCCAAAGAATAAGATGCTTACGACGCGAATGGGACATCGCCAGCTCCATGTTTGTCTGCAAGACCAAAGCATGGATCGTTCAGAGGTTCATTAAGCCAATTGGCTAGGAAGTATACTTCATCGCAAATTAGAACAAAAGTGTTTTGTTCCGTGCACTCCGTGGAAGCCGTCCAGCTTTGCAAGTCATCCTTCTTCACAGAGTGAAAGGGCACTAGTTTTTTTCCTCACTCTCTCCCTCTTTCTATCTCCACTTTATCCTGTCACTCCCCCTCTACTTCCCTTCCCCTGCACTGGGTTGTATGCAGGAGAGTTCCCTGCCAATCTCAAAATATTCCCAGTGAATTTCCTTTCCTATTCCTGTCCCGCCAACCACAATACCCCCTTCCCCCGCCGCCGCCAAGAAGCGCCCGTTCCGCCTTTCCTCTCCTCATATGCTGTTGCGTTCGCCGCTAATTCAAACCACGTTACATTTGCGGGGAAGGCTCAAACACGATATGTAACAACCCGCTGACTGGCGGCGGCAAAGCGATGCGAAATAACAGCAGAGTAGCGCGCTCCGCCGTGTGCTCGCTGATCACGCGATGCAATCCTGAGACGCCGCAGATATGCACCGTGCCCGAAAAGGCTGCAGCTCACGCTGCGCCAGAATTTCGGATTAGAGAGTATATTAACCGTCAGTGCGTTGTTAATATCACAAAAACGTATTTACACCAGGACGCTTCGATTCACCAACTGAGATCACCAAGGATCGGGGTGGTTAAACGACACGCCAATTTTTACCCCAATGTAGTGAATAACACCCCAAATGTGCTCCACTTCGGTGTCTTTTCTTTGTTCGAGCAAGGTAATAAAACAATCGAAAAAGTACAGGGGATGCATATTTAATTATAATGCAGGCGGACATAGCCACGAGTCCCTAGGACGCTACAATTCAACAAGTTCAAGTACCGCCCCACTTAACTATAAAATTGCCATTTGTGTGCGTGCCCTTCCGCTTAGGCCGACGAGAATTTCAGCCTTAAAACTATGCTTTACATTTGCCAGCGATTATGCCTAAACATTTAAATGGTAATGCTCCATTAACAAAATGCCTCACTGTATATAGGTAAGTATTCAAATGGTAAGTACATCTGACAATGGTTTAAAGCAAATCTCAAGAATGTGGCGTCTCAGGATTCTCTTAATTATTCAGAAGTACGTTCTGTCTTGGCGCGAATGTCAGCTAGCTGTGATTGTAACAATTTCTGTGCAGGTCATTTAGATTCGCCCACGCTTTTCTTACCTTGTTGTTAAAACACCTCTTGTTAAATTCTTCGACCTTCAGTCGCTCGCACTTTCCTACCAGGTTTCCGTTGACGTTGTTCCCATCGCACACCAGGACTTCATCGTCATACACGAAGGCTACCATCCAGTGCTGCCACGATGCGACACCACCTGAGCCATCTGTTTGGATCGAGGATAGGCTGGCAGATGATTCCAATGATTCAAGGCGCCTCGTCCCAGTGTACACGCGGCACCGCTCACCAGGGTTCTCTGAAAAAAAATTCCGTTTACGATCATTACGGCAGTAGCAGTACCACGTTTCTGTATTTTAGCATATCAACCACCGAACTCCAGCCGGAACATCTTATGATATAGTTTGATAGCAATCAGGAGATAGCGTTGATGATTAAAGCTATTCAGTGTTGCTTAAATGACTTCAGAATAAACCTGACCGATGAATAAAGCCTTTGATAGTATTTATACATCCATCAAACAGCTTAAACAGAAACCCAACTCCCACGCGACTTTCTGGAGTGCAAATTTTCACGAAATCACTTTGTCTCGAATACGGGCCTACACTTAGCACTTTATCCAAAAAGAGCAAGAAAATTGGGCCCCGTGAGGAATTGAGATTTAAAGACTCAGGGAGCAACAAAAGTGGTGGTATTCACTAAATTTATTTTGGCTTTTGTGCGTTATGTTTCCCTAAAATTTTTGTTTGTTTCCGCAAAAAAAGAACGTCTGTCGTGAATGCTTCCCAACCTACGCGATAGTATTGCCGCGAACCATGCTTTGGGTGTTTTTTTTTTATTTACGTTTTGTTTTTATCTCCCGGCTGCGCCAGTCTGGGTTATCCTTGTGCCAAGTGAATCGCGTGTTCATTTCTTTATTTTAATTGCGCACGTGGTATCTCTTTTGATATGGAGAGGGTTTCGAACTAACACCCACAGCCTAGAATAATCTTCCTGTTTTTCCTTCAAGCCAACAGCGTCATCTTTGGCTTGGTAACATCAGGTATAGGTGCGGGGTACATGCAACGGGGTACATGTGCTACCACTGCGGAGAAGCTGATCACCTATATCGTCGCTCCCTATACAAGAGACTCGGCCTGCGCAGTTTCTCCATCGACAGACCTCGCCCTCTCCATGGTCTACGATCACGTGACATCAACGAGTATCTATCTCAAACCAGCCGTGGGCTAGCCCGTTTCAACCGCTTGCCACCGCCCTACCCGTTGTTGGGAATCCAACGGCTGCCACCACTGTTGGGAATTCCACCGCTGTCTCCACTGGTGGGACTCAGGCTAGCGTGGTCGATGTGCGCCGAGGTTGGTGTCGTGCCGTGGCAGTCGTGATGAGGAAGGGGACGGAGAATAAAACTTTATATACAAGTATTTACATCTCGGTATCAGAGAACGGGCAGTGCGCTCCTGTGCGCGAGCGATTAAATAGGCGCGTTGGGTCCTTTCCCTTTCACCCTTTTTCTCGGCTGACGTCAGGAAGCACCAATCACAAAATTCATGGCACTGAGAGTGGCGCCCCCACGCACAACACACACGCACATGCACAGACCGGCTCCTCTCCTGCTCAGGTGAGCACTAGGTTGCCGCCGCCGTGACCTTCCGCCTAGGGTCGGGGACCCCTTTGTCCTGGGGATGTTGCACAACCATGAAGATGTCTTGCCCCCCTCTGTCGTGATATTCGTCGGGTGGCTTGTAGAACACCGCTCCAGCGTCCTCAGACGACCCCCACAAATGGCGTGACAATGAGGCGCGGGCACGCCGCCGAAGCTTGCAGTGCGTGGCGCCATGCAATGCTATTGTTAGCACCTCCGCTGGCCGGTGGGCGCTTGAAGGGCCACGACGTCACTGAAGGGCTATTGTCAAGTAGCCGTATAGTTCGCCACTGAACACGCCGGGTCGTGGAAAGTTGATGAGGGATGGTCAACGGTAAGTTTTCGGTGATTCACCCAAACGCAGAAAACGGGTTGCGTAACAGCGTCGCAACAGCACCCCCGGCGCCAGACACTGCATCAGTAGGGCGAGCGTCTCATCGCAAGAGAGCTTTGCCGCTGCGGCATTCCAAACAGAACACAAATAAAGCATCGTGTCGTCATGGGCTGCCTACTCTCGCTACCAGGCCGTTGCTTGGTGGTGATCTCTGCGCCCTCGTGGGTACGGGTCTTTTTCTTACTTTTTTTCGCCGTGGCCGTAATGGTGGCTTACAGCTGTGTTGCATGTGCACAGAGTTCACTGGAGAGGTCGTCGTTTTTAGGAGCGGCGGGTTAACCAACCGATTGCCAGCGATGCAAGATGGTGAGTGTGGTGAATACTTCTAGTTTGTTACGATTCAATGCTTTTAATACCTCCACTTTTCCTTCTTTGCTGTGTTGCCCCGCGAGGAATGTCACCAGGCCTTACAGAGTCTATCCGCGCGCACAAAATAAACGGACGGTCATCGTAAAATTACCGCAGCTTCTCAAGACTGTGGGCATGCGTTCACACCAGCTGCAAATAAAGCCAATCTTAGATGTTTCGTAAACTATCTGATTGCTTAGCTTGAATGTAAACGAATGGAAATGCAACAAAGCCAGCGAGCCAGACTATAAAACTAGCCGCGTTGGCATTAATTTATAGCAAATTATTTGCATTACGAAAATTGAGGAGCTGTCGTGATCAGTATTCATTACGTAAAAATCACATTCTCGCTATATTTGTTCCTTAATTGTACATAGTACAAAGGTACCTTGTTCTCTACGCGCTCTTCTGTTGCTTTCTCTCGCAGCTTCGTGCCGCAGAGCAGGAATTCAAGGGGACTTTTGTGGCTGTGGCCTGGCATATGGTCGCAACATCAGGTTGGTACGGCTGAAGTCCGTCGAGGGGATTTTCTCGCGATGAAAAACTTTGCAACCCCTTTGGCTCTTACACGGAAATAATCGTATTAATTAGTGCGTTGCTATACCCGGGGTAAAAGTACACGATAAATCAGAATACCGTGCGCAACAGTACACTTGTCTATAACAGGCATCATAATATATCTGCCTCTGAAAACTGCGGAAACAAACTTTTTACAAAAAGTGCCAGAAAAAAGGTGTAGGTAAGACTTAAGAACGCCATGCCGTAGTGCTTTTCTTTCTATTCTATTTGGGCGAGGCAGGATCAGGTTGGAAGTATGGCATCTGTGTTATAGATAAGTGTGTTGCCCTATGTACAATCAGAAGCTTTATGATAGTAAACACAGGAACACGTTGCGCTCGGTACATTAAGAGCTGCCTATCGATGGCATGGCGCACTTTCACATTTCGTGCACTTAACAGATCCACTCCGAATACGGTTTATTGCGTGGTTGTCTACAGCGGCAGCTACGTCACAATATCTGGAAGCTCTTCCAGGCAAGACACCTTAAGGGCCATTTTACAAATGGTGAAACAAACCAAACCCACTGGAAGCTTTGTTTTTCGGTGTCCGATTGGGTGATAAACAATGCTTTATCCTCAGCCGTCATATTTCTAGATTCTTGGGCATGACTCAAACAGCAGGCAACTGTGCGATAAATTGTTTTCAGGGGGAGTGTCCCCTAACGCACATACTGCGGGAATGCGCCAGACACAGGGCAGCTTGCGCTCCCATGTTTACTGTCATAAAGCTTGTGACTGTACATACTAGATGAGCTGTGGTACTGCAGTTCGAAAGACTACAGACGGACCAAATGAGTGACAAAGACAGAATGAAAAATTGTTCAAGTTTGATATCTATTCTTCCTGTTTTTTCTCAAGCGTTTGAAAAACTCTTGCACTGTAGATTGTCTAAATTCATTGATGCACATAACATCCTTACGAAAAATCAATTTGGTGTCTGCAAAAACAAATCAACACAACTGGCGCTACTGCATCAAAAAGAATATATCCTTACACAATTTTAAAATAAGGCTCTGGTCATAGGAATTTTTGTAGATATTTCCAAAGCCTTTCATTTAGTGAACCATGAACTACTGATTAAGAAACTAGCGTATTACATGTATTAGCGGCACTGCTGATTTGTTGATAATGTCATATCTGTCTAATAGAACAGAGGTTGTCCACATAAATGAAGCTTACTCCAGTGTTAGCCCTGTGGTCTCTGGTGTCCCGGAGGGCAGTATACTGGGACCTCTGCTGTTTATTCTTTATTTAAATGACATTGTAAATATTAGTGACATAGCTACAGTTGTTATTTATGCAGGCGACACTAGTACGTTTTTTTCTGTCGATAATATTGATGAACTTATCTGTACATGCAATCTCACAATGGAGGCGCTGCACAAATGGTTTAATGCAAACCACATGCGAATAAACGAAACTAAAACAAAAGCAGTTATATTTCACCCTAAAAACAAACCGGTTCCCTTTCATTCTTCTATTAAACTAAATTCGCGAAATTTATAGTTTGTTGATAGCTTCAAATGCCTAGGTGTCGTGTTTTCCGCAAACATGTCGTAGGATAATCATGTTGATCATGTTATAAATAAGTTGGCTCGAATCACTGGTGTTATTGGTCGCTTAGGGTACATTCTCCCTAAATCTGTGTAAGTGCTTCTGTACAATTCTATATTTTATTCTAATTTAAATTATTCTCAACTTGTTTGGGGTACCGCAAAGTATTCCTTCTTACATAAAGATTATTTACTACAAAAAAAATTTCTTCGTCACGTTTATAACGAAGGTTATAGGGAGCCAACCAGGGACATCTTTCTTAACAGTGGTGTTATCAAAATCTTTAGCTTGTACAATTCTCGTTTGAGAAAGCGATTCAAAATAGAAACCAAGAGAAACATAAACTACATGCGTAATTTTGCCCGGTTGCAACAGAAAGAAATCAGTTATCCTTTCAGGAATAGGGAAGTTCGGGTGGTCCCTACAGCCTGTTTAAACACTCGGAAAGAGCGCATACAGTACACCCTGCCCTCACTTTTAAATGTATTTGAGTGCGCCGATTTCGATATATATGAATGTTTAAAGCGTCAATTACATGTCATGTGTACTAAAACGTTAACCTTTCTATGTCTCTCATTTGCGTTCTAGTTTAACTGTTCTTTTTATACCTGTTGAAAATAACGGGTATTACCTGCAAAAAATGTCTTATTGTTAGCTTTTGTTGTTACTTTTTCGGTTCCCTTTATAACCGTGTGTTTTCTTTTGTCGCGATGCTACTGTCTGAGCAAAAAGGGGGTGCGGCCTCGTCAGGCTGTCTATGACAGCTTTATTCCGCGGTTCCTTTTTCTGTATCTGTGTTTATGTATTTGTATCCGTTTTTATGGAACAGAAGTAAAATTTCAATATTATTATTATTATTATTATTATTATTATTATTATTATTATTATTATTATTATTATTATTTACAGGTGATTGGAAGGTACGCTGGAACACTTTTTAGATGCGGAGCATCTCTTGCTCGGGGGATGTCACTTGTCCGTGCCCCGTCGGCAACGCCTCTGATGATTGGCCAACCAAAAAATCTATTACAAGATAGCTTCGCATTCAACCACCGTCGTCATCTTACGTAGAGGAACCGACAAAGCTGCGAAGAGGAGGGCGTGTACGTGGCTCTCAGCCGGTGCACCAACATGAACAACCCATCACCGAAGCTGACGGAGACTGCCGATGCTACCACAGAGATGACAACGTCGACAAGAACATGATTGAAGAGTTTTGGCGCCTCGAGAACCACCGCCTACTCACTGTCACACAACAATACTTGAGTGCCTTTGCCACCGGTGTGGACCCGGACGCGGAATTCCCTCTGGCGCTACTAAACACCAAATCACTCAACATAACGGCTACACAATGGAACCACACGGAACCCCCATTATGTTTCGCATCCTCGTCAGGGTTCCGCACGGGAAGATGGTGTAATTTTTGAAAGTACAAGTCTTCAAATGTTTTATGGGCACACTCACCAGAATTTAAAGTCCTGCATAATTTATTGACGTGATCAATTTACCTAATTTGAATTCCATGGCTTATAGAGTTGAGTGCAGAAAAAAAGAATGGACAAGGTCTCTGGACTGAAGCTTTTCCACAGACACTGTCTTTTTAACACAATCAGAAGAGACACAAAAGGAAAGAGCCAAAAAGGGGAAGTCACATGACATGGATTTCGCACGCTTACACACACCCGCTATCAACCGCGTGTATTAGCAAACCAAAGAAATTCAATTTCTCTGACTGATAGGTGCAAGGAAACATAAACTCCGCACGCTTGGACACACCCGCTGTCAACCCCTTGTATCAGCAAACTGAAGAAATTCAATTTCTCTGACTAATAGGTACTAGGATTGCACGCCGATACAGCTGTTTTGCTCTCTTTGAATATGAGCTGCTTCCATTAACTCCCTTGTGCACCTGTCCCTCGATGTGAAGAGCACCTCACATTTGTCAAATAACGAACTGGAAGCACCATTTGTGCAATGCGCAGCTAAGTGTCCGTCAATGCCGCAGCGTACATTCGTATTCATGCAAGCAAACGTTCAAGGCACTGTCTCGTTTCGCCGACGTAAGACTTCCCACATTTTAGGGGGAGGTGATAAACGTCAACACATCTAAAATACCTGAGCGTGCAGAATTCATGTCATGCGACTACCCTCTTTCCGTTCTTTCGTTTTGTAGTCTTATCTGTTATTTGTGTTAAAAACACGGTGTCTGTGCTACAACTTCAGTTGTTGTAGCACACTTGTATCACGTTCGTTCCCAGACAGTGCCCATTTTTCGCGCTCAAGTGTGCACACCATGGAGAATCATACTCATAAATTTAGTTTACATGAACGGCTAGAACATTTCCATCTGCTGAATGTTTCTCTCGTTTTTGTTTTTCTGGCAATAGGTCCCTTAAATACGATTGCTTAGCTTTCTGGTTTAAGCTTGTGAACTACTCAGGGTATCTCCAATGTATACAATATCAGCGCATTACTTACCACGCACAATGCGCTGCAAATACTTCCCGAAGAGTCCGACCTTGTTTTTAGCAGCCAAGCCTTGCTGTGATGAATTTGCAAGAACAACCAAATTCTTGATTTCTTTGGCAATTCCATGCAAGTATTAAGAGTGGTAGTATGGTACTTTCAGTGCCCATCCTGTTTTTTTTCTGTCTCTTCACCACCCTAATTCCATTTTGTCCCCCAGCCCTCAGCAGTGGGAGGCCGAGCTGACCATTTCAGCACCAGAGAGACAGCAAGCCCTGGTGCAATGAATGAGCTCTGGATTTGGCTCAGACTCGCAGCCTCCTGGACATAGGAAGCTGAACACACCCTCTTGTGCTCAATAAACGTTTTTTCCTCCGCCTCTGTGTCTAACGCTGCATTGTGTTCCAGCATGCATGAATACCAACTGTCCATCCTTGTGTATTTAATGTACAAGCTTTAAAGCTCCACCTTTGCAAGTGAGTATGCTTTCCAAGCCTACTTCATTGCCTGGAATGAACACGAATGACTAGATTTTTTTGCCGTTGTACGACAAAAATTGATGATGATGGTTAGTGTTTAATGGCGCAAGGCCAACGAGGGCAAAGAGCGCCAGAGAAGACGTTATTTAATGGAGAAGTGATTACCATACAAAGGTAGGTATAAAAAAAAGAAGAAAAAAAAAGTGTAAACCGAACATAGTAAAATCAATTAAAGAAAATGGTGATGGCTGGTGTATAGGGCCAGATTTGATTATGCGTGATAGGAAATGAGGTTTAAAAACTTGACGTCTAACAAATACTCAAACACACGTTTCACAGAAACAATGGCATCGTCACCTAGAAAAATGATGGATGTAGGGGAATATGTTGTCTGTAGAGTTCTCTGAAGTGTTTGTGTCGTGTTGTGTGAAGTGCCTTGCATGTGATTAGTATGTGCACTACGGATAGGGCCTCTCCGCACCTGCTGCACTGGGGTCTAGAAGATCCCGTCAGCAGATGCGAGTGCGTCGCATGGGTGTGCCCTATCCGCAGCCTTGCCAAGGCGACTTCTGTGTGTCTGTTGTGTGAGTCAGTTGTGTACCGTCCCAAGTGTGGCTTTATTACGTGTAGCTTTGTTGTCTGTCTGTTCGTTCCAGTGTGTTTGCCATGTTCTGCGCAGGTGTTGTTTTATGTGAGGCTTGAGGTCTGTATATGGTACGCTTGTTATGTCGACAGTGTTCCTGAGTGCAGCAGCAGCAGCCCTCTCGTCTGCCAACTCGTTTCCAGCGATCCCAGCGTGTCCTGGGACCCAGCAGAGGAGCAGCTGATGCTTTTGTGCATACACAGACATGATAGATTTAAATACAAGATTAACTATGTGGTTTTTGGGGGGTGTATGCGATGACAGTGCGCGAACAACACTCAAGGAATCTGTGTAGATGATAGACTTGGGAATTTGATTTTCAAGAATGTGTCGTACAATCAGTAAAATTCCATACGCTTCTGCTGAAAAAATTGATGTGTGCACGTTCATGGTTCTGGCTGCATTGAAATTAGGGCCATGAGCAGCGCACGACACCATACTGGAGGTTTTAGAAGCGTCACTATAAAATTCGGCACATGTGTATTTAAACTGCAAACAAAGCCAGAAAGTGCTGCAGTATTGCAGCTCGTGGTACACGATTTTTGTCAAGTCTCATAAAAGAAAGGTCGCACGACACAGGGCGAACTTGCCAAGGCGGTAAACTGTTTGAAAAGGATGACCTGTACACATCTAAAAACAAAGCACTGAGATCCGAGGCTCGCTCTCTCACTCTAAGTGAAAAGGGCAGAGGAACGGATGGGCGATTTACAAAGAGCAGAGATGTTGATGTATCGTTAAAGACAGGATAAAAAGGATGATTATTCAGCGATGAAATTTTAAAAGCATAAAGCAAGTCCATGTATGTTCGTTGGTTCTCAAGGCTCCACTTATTACACTCGACATAAAGACTCTCAGCAGGGCTAGTGCGAAAAGCACCCGACGCAAGCCGCAGCCCAAGTGTAGCACTGGGTCAAGCATTCGCAACGCTGTTTTAGTCGCCGACCCATATACCACACTGCCATAGTCTAAACGAGACCCAACCAAAGCAGTATAGAGCCGTAGTAGGAGTTCTTTGTCGGAACCATACGATTGATGGGAGAGAACCTTAAGTATATTCATTGTTTTCAGACATTTATGTTTAAGTTTCTTGATGTGTGGAATGAATGTGAGTTTCTGGTCAAACACAACACCTAAGAACTTGTGCTCCTTCTTCACAGGAAGCGACACGCCATTCAGAGTAATGTCTGGGTCCGGATGGACCCCGCGCTTCCTGGAGAACACAACGCAGGAGCTTTTTGCAGGATTCAATTTAAACCCATTCTTGTCTGCCCAGCCGGCAAGCTTCTTGACACCAAGCTGGACTTGACGTTCGCATATTGACATATTACATGATTTAAAAGATATTTGCACGTCGTCTACATACATAGAATAAGAGATTGTTGGTGGCAGTGCCTTCCCAAGAGAGTTCATCTTTACGATGAAGAGAGTGCAACTCAACACGCCACCTTGCGGCACGCCATTTTCTTGGACGTGAACCTTTGAAAGTGCACAACCAACTCTTACTCTGAACGCTCTCTCCGACAAATAACTAACAAGGGTGTTCAACATATTACCCGAAACACCGAATGACCTGAGGTCACTAAGGATCCCATAACGCCAAGCGGTGTCGTAGGCCTTCTCGAGGTCGAAAAAGACAGTTAAGCAGTACTGCTTATGTACGAAGGCATCCTTGATGTATGAGTCAAGTGCAACCAGTTGATCGTTCGTCGATCGCCCCACCCTAAAGCCTGCCTGGCAGCTCTCGAGAAGACCATTGTACTCGAGGAAGTACACGAGCCTGCGATTGATCATCTTCTCGAAGAGCTTGCACAGGCAGCTCGTCAGGGCTATTGGACGGTAACTTGAGGGGGACGACGGGTCCTTTCCCTCCTTCAAGAAAGCCACTACAATGGCCTCCCTCCAAGAGTGTGGAATGTGCCCCGAAAGCCATATTTTATTATATAGATGTAGAAGTGCTTCAAGTGTGTCTGCGTGTAGGTGTTGTATCATTGTGTATGTAATGTTGTCTGGGCCTGGAGCTGAGGGTTTACACGTGCTCAGAGCAGCCCTCAGCTCATGTAGTGAAAACAGGGAGTTGTAAGAAGTCTGTGATTTGTTGTTGTCGTGTAGGGACTTCTTTTCACAAGAGGCTTTATACTTCAAGAAAGTGTTCGTGTAGTGTGCTGAACTGGACACGTGTTGGAAGTGTTGTGCGAGTGTGTCAGCCTGGTCTTCCAGTGTGTCCCCTGTTGTACTGACCAGGGGCAGGCTGTGTGTATGTTGTCCTTTGAGTTTGCGTATACGTGTCCATACCTTGCGTGTGTCTGTGTACGAGTTTATAGATGTTATGAATGAGCGCCAACTCTCTCGTTTTGCCTCACGGCGCACACGTTTTCCTAACGCCTTGGCCCGTTTGAACAAAGGAGGTTACCCGACGTGGGGTACCGACGAAGGACACCCCACGCCTTGTTCTGGGCCTCTCGCGCCCGCCTACAGTCCTCATTCCACCACGGCCTCCGCTGGTTGCGCGGGGCACCAGAGGCGTGGGGAATGGACTTTTCGGCGGCGTCGAGGATGTGCGCCGTGAGCAGTTGGGTAGCTTCTTCAACGTGTAGGTGTCCTATGGATGTGTGGTGTAGTTGAGATGTCTCTGTAAATGTATTCCAGTTAGCTCTTGCTTCATTAAACCTTTTATGGGAAGATGGACTGCTTGGGCCTGTACCTATGTACGTTAATGAAGTAGGAAATGGTCACTACCATATGGGTCCGTGCCACACCCCACTCAAGACATGGAAAGAGAATTGCCGAACCAATAGCCAAGTCAAGACATGAGTATGTGTTGTGTCCTATGTTATGATATGTAGGCTGTTTATTGTTGAAAAGGCATGCTCCAGAGGATGTAAGAAACCTCTCTATCAGGCGACCCCGGGCATCCGTACGAGAAGAGCCCCAAAGAGAATTGTGAGCATTAAGGTCGCCTGTTAGAATGTACGGTTCGGGCAGCTGGTCAACCAGCGCCTCGAAGTCAGAGCTTAAAAGTGTAACATCAGGAGGAGAATGTAGATGGAGCATACCGTTATCAACCTATTAAATATTATTAAGCGTATTGCTACAGCCTCAAGGACGGTATTCAAGGTGACAGGGTGGCATGCTAAGGATTTTCGGGCGATTATGGCCACACCGCCAGAAGAGTGTGTGCAGCCATCCCTGTCTTTCTGTATACCAGGTAACTATTCAAGAAATTTGTGTGTTTGGAATTCAGATGTGTTTCCTGGACACACATTAAACTTGGCTGGTTGGCATGCAGAATCTCATGCACGTCGTCAAGATTATTCAGAAGGCCTCTGCAGTTCCATTGAACTATGTTTTCTCTTCCCATTATGATGTGATAGAGCTACTGGAGAGTGATTATGTAGGGTCTTCGGGGCTTGCACTCTTGGGAGGGGCTTTCTGGCCTTCTCTACTGACCTGGACGTCGCAGCCCGTTCCTTCCGCTGCGATGAAAAGCCGGAAGGGCTCGACGTCCATGTCGTCATCTGATGGCAAGGGGGTGCCCAGCGGACTGGGCCCCCTTGACGTGGTACCCTTTCGGGTGTTCTTTGCCTGCGCTGCCTGTGCCGAAGGCGTGGGGAGCACCCCAGATGGCACAGGCAGTAAAGAGGGGGAGCGGGTCGCTGCGACCGCCTCCGTCTCCATCTCGTCCGGGCCCTTGCGTGTGCTTCGGGCCGGTGGAGAGGGGGAAACGGTGGGTGCAGCAGCATCCCCACCGGACGTGGATGCCACCACAGCCGCTGCTGGCTGAGCGAGCGGTGCGGAGGCGGGTTGGGCTGCAAGAGGCAACCCAGGGGGGGGCGGGGGCGGGACCAAGTCCGACTCTCGGTACTGGGTCCCCGCCGAAACAAGACGCCGCTCCGCCCCCGGCGAGCTGCGTCGGCGTACCTCCCCAGGGGAAAAGAGGCGAACCTCTTCCGCGCCTCTGGGAAGGTGATTTCAGTGATCTTGATGTTAGATTTATTATTTTCTTTTCCATCTGAAACCTTTCACACGTGCGGGAGTACGCAGCATGAGGTCCATGACAGTTGCTGCACATTAATTGTTGAGCCTGGCAGTTATCTGTATCATGATCTTGGGATGAACATTTTGCACATGTTGTTTTGCCTCGACAGGAGGTGGTGCCATGTACGACAAAAATTAAAAGCAATAAAAATATTGGATAAAACAGTCATTGCTCATTTACAAAACATTTACAAGGAACATTTTATTAAACTGTTGGCTGTGTTAAGCATAAATCAGTTCTGCGAATCGTTTACTGGAATAGGGAACGGATTAGCTACTCTGCAATTTTTGCATTCAGAAAACACTCCGTGGCTACAACTTCAGCATTCACTGCAGGCTTCAGAAATAAAAACGGCACCACCCAATTTACGTTCTTTTATAAGCTCCAATATGCTTGCACAACCACCCTTGTTCTGGTTGTCTGTTATGAAATGGTTTATCAACATATGGAATGGCAGCTGCTACACAACACACTCTTGGGTGACTGAGCAGAACAGCAGCAGCAGTGTGACTGCGATTCGAAGGTTGCTGCAGAGGTAATGTCATCATCACCATATTTTAATTTCTTAAAGACCCCAGAAGGGGGTATTACGCAAGGGTTGAATATACAGGGTATAAAGAACATTTGCCACACAAGAGGATGAAGTACAGAACGTCAAGAAAATTTGCTCCATAAGGGGTGGGTATACAAGGTGTAAGAACATTGCCATAAAGGCTCACTGACAGAGATGACTGGTTACATTTATAATGAAAGTTGATTGGCAGGTGATTGTGACGTGGTTTGCGAGGTGGATCCAGTCCTTCACTGCATGATGAAAAAAGGTAGCAGTTCTAGCGCGGTAATGGGAAACTTGGAGGGTGTGGTTGAGAGGCGGAATGAAACAGCTTGTGAAATAGTGAAACGGTAGGTATGCTGCTTTGAAGGGAAAGAGGCTGTAGTCTAGTTTGGGCTTTTAAGGATGAAACACTAACATCGTAACAAAATAACGAATGTATTAATCGGACAGAGTGATTTGGGATCGACTTGAGGTCGTTGATTAGGTAAGCTTGTGGCGGGCTCTATATAGCTGAGGCCTATTCTAGTTTTGGCCTGATGAGGGACGTGTATGCGAGCAGTTTTACGTAGTGTTCTGCGCTACGCAGATGACGCGTTGCGAAACCCATTGTCTTGTTTGCGGATGAAATAACGCTTGTAACATACGTATTCAAAGTTAGACCGTTGGACACTGTGACACCTAGATATGTAAAACACTGTACCATTTCTAGAGGGGCATTAGTGAATTTGTATGTGAATGAGAAATGGTTCTTGTGGCTAGTGAATAAGACAAGTTTACAATGGTTGGGGTCGAGTTTGAGAAGGCAATTGTCGCACCATTCTTGAATGTTATTCAGATCGTGTTGTAGGGTTAGTTGATCGGAAGCATTAGCTATCGTATGGTAAATCACACAAGCGTCGGGAAACATGCGGATCTTGCATGACGCAGTTAAGGGCCAGTCATGTATGTAGATGACAAATAAGAGCGGGCCGAGGACACACCCTTGCGGTATTCCTGACGTTACTGGATAGGTTCAGCCCTACAGCACAATCTGAATAACATTCAAGAATGCAGTGACAATTGGCTATTCACAATGTGTGCTCAGACTGCATTGACGGCCACCACTCTCGCCGTGCAAGGAGACAGGGCAAAGCATATGCAAAGAAATGACGCGAGTTATGTCAGCATGTAGAGACGTTTGCATGCCATGTTAGGATACGAATTGAGCATGTTTCATCATCATAATCATCATCACCAGCCTATCTACGCCCACTGCAGGGCCCAGGCCTCTCCTATTATTCTCCAATTACCTTGGTCCTGTGCCAACTGAGACCAATGCTTCCCCGCAAACTATTTGATCTCATCTGCCCATCTCACTTTCTGCCGCCCCCTGCAACGCTTGCCTTCTCTACGGATCCACTCTGTTACCCTTAATGACCAGCGGTTATCTTGCCTTCGCATTACATGCCCTGCCTACGTCCATTTCTTCTTCTTAATTTCTACTAATATGTCTTTACCACCAGCTTGCTCCCTGACCCACTCCGCTCTCTTCTTGTCCCTTTATGTTACACCTATCATTTTCCGCTCCATTGCCCGCTGAGTCGTTCTCAATTTAAGTTGAACCCTGTTAGTGAGCCTCCAAGTTTCTGCCCCGTAGGTGAGTACCGGTAAGATGCAGCTGTCATACACTTTCTTCTTCAGCGACAATGGTAGGCTGCTTTTCATTATCTGAGAACGTCTGCCATATGCACCCCACCCCATTTTGATCCTTCTAATTATCTCTGCCACATGGTTGGGATCTGGGGTCACAACTTGGCCTAAGCAGATATATTCGCTTACCACTTCCACTGCCTCGCCACCTATCTCAAACCGCTGTGCAGTCCCGAGGTTATTGATCATTACTTTAGTTTTCTGCATATTAATTTTCAGGCCCACCGTTCTACTCTGTTCGCCCAGTGCGGAAAGCATACTTTGCAATTCGTCCCCGAGTTACTTAGCAAGGCAACGTCATCAGCAAATCTGAGGTTACTGAGGTATTCTCCATTAGCCCTTACTCCCACCTGTCCCCAATCCAACGTTCTGAATACTTCTTGTAAGCATGCTGTGAATAACATTGGAGAGATTGTGTCTCCTTGTCTGACACCCTTCCTTATAGGTATTTTACTGCTCTTCCTATGGAAAATGATGGTAGCTGTAGACCCATTGTTGATACCCTCTAGTATTCTTACATAATGCTCATCTACCCCCTGGTTCCGTAATGCCTGAATGACTGCTAGGGTTTCAACCGAGTCAAATGCTTTCTCATAATCTATGAAGGCTATATATAGGGGTTCAGTATACTCAGCGCACTTCTCTATCACCTGATTGATCGTGTGAATATGGTCCATTGTTGAATAACCTTTACGGAACCCTGCTTGTTCTTTAGGTTGACTGAAATCTAAGGTTGCAGAGATCCGGTTGGCGATTACCTCGTAGACGACTGACAGTAAGCTGATTGGGCTGTCATTTTTCAAGTCCTTCATGTCGCCTTTCTTATGGATTAGGATGATGTTCGCGTTCTTCCAAGATTCCGGTACCATTGCGGTCATTAGGCATTGCGTATACAGGTTGGCCAGTTTTTCAAGTACAATTTCTCCGCTGTCCTTCAAGAGGTCTGCTGTTATCTGATCCTCAACAGGTGCTTTGCCGCCTTTCATTTCTTTCAAGGCTGTCCTTACTTCTTCGGTCGTTACTGGTGGGATGTCTATCTCCTCTAAGCTACTGTCTCGTTCGGCATTATCCTGTATGTCCCGGATACTGTACAGGTTCCTGTAGAACTCCTCGGCCACTGTGACTATTTTGCTTATCCTTAAGTGCATACATCTGATTTTTCCCCACGCCAAGACGTCTCTTCACTGCTTTCAGGCTACCTCCGTTCTTTACAGCGTATTCGATCCTCTCCATATTATACTTCCGTATGTCAGCTGTCTTACGCTTATTGATTAACTTCGAGAGCTCGGCTAGTTCTATTCTGTCAGCTGCGGTGGAGATTCTCATGGTTTGCCGTTTCCTGATTAGATCTGTCGTCTCCTGTGAAAGTTTACCAGTATCCTGTCTACCCATAGTGTTCCCGACTTCTACTGCACACTCCGTGATAACGCGTGTAAGGTTGTCGCTGGCTTCCTATGTCGTACGCTCGGCTTCCTCGTTAAGGGCTGAATATCGGTTCTGCAGCGCGATCCTGAATTCTTCTACTTTACGTCTTACTGTTAGCTCATTTATCGGCTTCTTTCGTACTAGCTTGTTGCGGTCCCTCCTCAAATCTAGCCTAATTCGAGATCTTACCATACGGTGGTCACTACACCTTACCCTTCCGAGCACTTCCACATCCTGCACGACGCCAGGGTTATCGCATATTATGAAGTCTATTTCATTTTTGTGCTCCCATTCGGGCTCCCCCAGGTCCACTTACGACTCTCCCGTTTACATAAGAAGGTATTCATTATGCGTAGGTTATTCCGTTCTGCAAACTCAACTACTAGGTCCCTTCTGCTATTTCTACAGCCCAGACCACAGTTCCCAACTGCCTTGTCTCCAGCCTGATTCTTGCCTACTTTAGCATTGAAGTCCCCCATAACTACGGTATACTGTGTTTTTACTTTAGCCATTGCCGATTCCACATCTTCATAGAAGCGTTCCACTACTTGGTCGTCGTGGCTGGATGTGGGCGCCTAGCCCTGCACCACCTTGAGCTTGTACCTCTTATTGAGCCTAATTACAAGACCTGCTGCCCTTTCGTTAATGCTATAGTATTCGTCCATGTTGCCGGCAATGCTTTTATTGACTAGAAATCCCACTCCCAGTTCTCTTCTGTCCTCTAGACCACGGTAACATAGGACGTGTCCATTTTTCAGCACCGTAAAGGCTTCGCCTGCCCTCCTAACCTCGCTAAGCCCTATTACATCCCATTTATTGCCCTTTAATTCGTCGAACACCTCGAGACTTGCTTCGCTAGATAAGGTTCGCCCGTTAAACGTTGCCAGGTTCAGATTCCATTGGCGGCTTGTCCGGATCCAGGGATTCTTAGCACCCTCTGCTGCGTCACAAGTCTGACTGCCGCCGTGGTCACTTGCTCCGCAGCCGCTGGAGACTGAGGGCCGAGGGTTAATTGGCGTGTTCATGGGAGGTTGTGGCCGTTACTACAGCAGGGTGGCCGATCCTGCTCTGGTGAGGGAGTGCATTGCCGGCAATAGTCGCTGGGGTCAGGCCGCACCCCAAGCCCCTTTGTGCAATTCCATCAATACGCGGAGTTTTTTTTTTAATCCGGTGGGAATTGTCCGGCACCGGGATTCGAACCACGGTTCTTCTGCACGCGAGGCGGGTGTTCTACCTCTACGCCATCGCTGCTCCCTGAGCATGTTTATTAAACAGAAAACACGACATTGAAAAAGGTCCCTCTGTGTCTGTAAGCCACTCCTCCTGAACCAATTAGAAAACAAAACAGACATACTAACTACACAAAAAGAAATCTAAAAACTTACTCGACTGCAACTACAGAACACACGACATTTAAAAAAGTTGCCTCTGTGTCAGAATATCACTCCTCCTGAACCAATTAGAAAACAAAAGAAACTGACATACTAACTACACAAAAAGAAATCTAAAATATTACGCCTATCTTCCCGCGAGGGAACCCTGGTGTGATACGACGCATCGGGGGTTCGTTTGGAGTGACGCTGGTATTGGATTGTGTCACACCACTCGCTGAAGGGACCGTCGCTTCCATAACGTCTCCATCGGAAGAATCAAGTCAAGCACGCAGTCGTCAAGCAAAGTGACGCGAAGTAGAACGAGAGCGAGCGCTGACTGAACCGCCGCAGCGCGATACCCGCTTTATATTCACAGCGCCTCAAGGAGCGGAGACAACGGAGGAGAGTCGCTCATGCGGGCACTTGCGCGACGGGAGCGGAGCGAAGCGAGCGAAGTGCGCGCACACAGCTGTTGTTTATGATAATGAGACGGAGTTAGAGCGTTGCGCGCACAGCTCTCGGACATAAGACGGGAGGAGAGTCGCGCATGCGGAGCTGGCGTGCGGACGCCGGACTACGCCGACGCAGGAGGGACATGCCTCAAAACAAGAGATGCGTCGCATCTAAATACTTGCTCGGCTGCAATTACAGAACGCGTACTCAAACTGAAAGATTCCTACGCCCAATTGATGACTCGAACACAGATCAAGACCAACACAAATCAAATCTTGTCGCGAGACAATTCCCTAGACGAACTTTAGCTGCACTAATGCACGGAAAACTGATGTTGCGACAATGTGCCATGCTATAAAAGAAAACATTCCGCCAGGCCACAGCCGCAACAAGCCCCCACGAATTCTAGGTCTGCGGTACGAAGCTGCGAGACAAAGCAACAAGAAACCGCGTCAAGAACAAGGTACAAATAAAGCTTTGTACCTTTAAAATATGGAACCAAGATAGTGAGAACGTGGTTTTACCATAATGAATATCGATCGCGACAGCTCTACGGTTTTCTTAATGCAAACATTTCTCTGTTATTGTATGCCCTGGAAGGTAGTTGCCTAGCCCATCTCACTGGCCTCCTGCCTGCGTAATGTGCTGCGTTTTCATTTGTTTGCATTCAGGCCAAGAACCAGCTGGTTTGCGAAACATCAACTGGCCCTATTAACAAATAGTGCCAACGTATTCCTGCAGGTATAAGAAACTGCGGTAAATTTAAGATGATCGTGCAAGGCCTCGCGACAAGAGTCTCGGCGCAGCAGAGCTAAGGAAATGTAAGGGTGTTAAAAAAATGGAAACGTAACAAACTGAAAGTACTCACCACATTCACCATCTCGCATCGCTGGCGATCGGTGGGACGTACCCGCCATTGCCGATGCTGAAAACGACGACCGAACATCGCGACAGCAAACTCTGTGCATGTGCGAAACGGCTGCCTTTTCACATGCGAAAAGGCCGCCATTGTAGGCTCGACAAAGAAAAATAAACATACGCAAGAGAGCGCACAGATTACCACTTAGCAGCTGTCTGGTAGCGAGAGTAGACTGCCCAAGACGTCACGTTGTTTTCTTTGTGTTATTTTTGGAATGTCGCAGCTGCGAAGCTCTCGTGCTCATCGCGCCTCGGCTGGAGTGATGTGGGTAGTCACCAGGTCCATCCAGTGCTTGGAGGCGGAGTTCTCCGCAGTGCTTCTTTCTTTCTCTGGTCTCCTCCGGGAACCCCCAGAAGGCACGAACACAAGGCTCGTGCAGAAATGACGAACTCGGCAGGACAATCATTATCAAAAAACACTGGATGCGGAAAGCGCCCTCTGAACACCCCTCGTGCTACAAGACCCTGGTAACAAACAAAACCAACCTGACTGATAAAACACTACACCACTTAAAACGATTCAAAGTGCTCATCTCGTGGCGCAAGTTCATAATCAGGCTTCAATTTTGGGTACAACAGAGCAGTGCAAAATAATCATGAATGGATATAAGAGCTCTACGAGGCAGATGACGCAGACGAGCGAAGAGGGCAACAGGAGCTCAAAAGGCCTGCCCCTTTTTGCCAATGGCCATTTGTCAAAGCGACTTAGCTACAACTGCCGTACGAGACAACCGAGGGAACAAATGCCTTTCGCCGCAGTCTACACCACAAAAGTCAAATTTACGAGACCGATGCGACGGTACAACAAAACAAAGTATGACTTTTCACGACTGTTTGAAAAACCTTGCATTTCGCAAATACACTTACAAAAACGAAACTTGTGATAATATGGAAACCCACAGATACATGAACACTTATCTGAAAGATGACCTGCAGACAGCTAGCCCACAGAGCTCGGCTGAAGAGAGATTCGCGTCAAACACGTTTTCTGTTTGACGACAAGCCTCTCCTTCTCAGCCTTCGTCAACTGCTGGGAAGTTTCCGACGAGGGGTCCAAAACTGGGATTTTGTCACGGTCCGGACACATCACGTGCATGTTAACCGACTTCCTGCTTTTGTCTCGCACATTGCGATCTACCGGCAAAAGCGGCTCGCTGCCTACCTGCGCGGCTACTGGTTCGGCTGGCGCTCTGCGATCCGCCGACGCAGTGGACTCGCTACTTCTCTACGCGCCTACGGACTTAGGTCGCGCTTCAC
This sequence comes from Haemaphysalis longicornis, assembly GCA_013339765.2. Classification (NCBI taxonomy): domain Eukaryota; kingdom Metazoa; phylum Arthropoda; class Arachnida; order Ixodida; family Ixodidae; genus Haemaphysalis; species Haemaphysalis longicornis. The sequence continues at coordinate 201,116,212 of CM023451.1, read as the reverse complement.
GATCTGTGCACGCATCGACTCGCTACTTATGTGCGCGGCTACGGAGTTAGCTCGTGCTTCGCGTTCTGCCGACGTGGCCGATGTGGCCGACTCTTTCCGGCGCGGCTACGGACTTAGCTCGCGCTTCACGATCTGTCGACGCGGACGACTCGCTACGTTCCGGCGCGGCTACGGACTTAGCTCGCGTTTCGCGACCTGCCGACGCGGCCGGCTCGCTTTTAGTCTGAGCGACTGCGGGCTCAGCCCGCTCTTCGCGATCTCCCAATGCGATCAGACGGCTTTTATCTCGAGCGGCAACGCATACAGCTGCGGCATCGCGATCTGCCAACCCAATGAGCTCGGTACTACCCTGCGCAGCTACCGGTTCAACTCGCGCTTCGCGACCTGCCGAGACGGTCGGCTCACTACTTTCCTGAGCGGCTCGCGTTCATTCACTGCGCTTATTGCCTGTTGCATGGGGAGCTCTTCGAATAGCGCAAACGCCGTAAACTCGGAGAGTGACCATGCCTTAGAGCTCATCAAGTGACTGCAAATAGATTTGTTGGAACACCGCTGGCTGCCTTCTTCAACTAGTTCAGCGGGTTTTTCTTGAAGTAGAACACAAACTGCATATCGCACACTTTCATGCGAAGGTTCCGTCACCAAACTTGCACTGTCCTCCTAGCTGTTAAACACCCCGTCACCGGATCTAGCAAGCACCGCCTTCCTGTTGATCTTTTCTCTCAGCTGCTCTATTTATGCATTCAGAACTGCATATTCGCGTTCACACTGAATACGTTGTTTCCGTCCAGTGGCTGCTCCACGCCACGCTCGCACACTCTCCATCCTCAGGTAGTGCTCGTGCTCACTTTGTTTGTGCTCTAGCTCCCATAGCTTTTAGCGAATACGTTTTCTATTCTCTCCTCATGAGCCTCGTCGGCTTCCTCGACGCTCACACCCTCTGCATCCAGTAGGTTGAGGATCTGCTGTTCTCGTCTTTTTCGTCCCGTGGGGCCAACAGAAATACCCAACTTCTCGCAAATTTCGAGGAGGTCCCGCACTCTGAACTTGTCCATCGTGATACTGCACCCCGGATATTTTACCCTCGGCTACACGCTACAACAAACCAGAAACCAATGACAAAAGTCAAAACCCAGAACGCACAATACTGCGCTAGCAAGGTCTGGCAATACGAGAGGTAATCTTCAGGCACTCCCCCACCAAGGTGCAGACGCTGGCCGATCCCGCCGAGCTGCCATCCACTGTTGGCAATCCAACGGCTGCCACGACTGTTGCGAATTCCACCGCTGTCTCAACTGTTGCGACCCAGGGTAGCGTGGTTGATGTGGGCCGAGGTTGGTGTCGTGCCGGGACAGTTATGATGACGAAGTTGAAAACCATAAATACAAGTATTTACATCTCGGTATCAGAGAACTGGTAGTGTGCTCCTGAGCACGAGAGATTAAATAGGAGCGTTGGGTCTTTTTTTCCCTTTCACCCTTTTTCTGGCCTGACGTCAGGACGCACCAATCACAAAATTCATGGCACTGAGAGTGGCGCCCCCACGCACATGCACAGACAGGCTCCTCTCCTGCTTAGGTGAGCGCTAGGTTGCCGCCGCCGTGGCCATTCGCCTAGGGTCAGACCCCTTTGTTCTGGGGATGTTGCACAACCATGAAGATGTATTGTACCTCTCTGTCGTGGTATTCGTCGGGTGGCTTGTAGAACACCGCTCCAGCGTCGTCATACACCCCACAAAAGGGCATGACAATGACTCGCGGGCACGCCACCGAAGCTTGCAGTGCGTGCGGCCATGCAATGCTATTGTTAGCACCTCCGCTGGCAGGTGGGCGCTTGAAGGGCCACGAGGTCGCTGAAGGGCTATTGTGAAGTAGCCGCATAGTTCGCCACTGAACACGCCGGGTCGTGGATAGTCGATGAGGAGGGTCAACGGCAGGCTTTCGGCGATTCACCCAAACTCAGAAATCGGATTGCGTAACAGCGTCGCAACACCCTACCAGTCGCCAAACCACCGTAGCAATGCTGACTTCGCTCGTGGAAGGTCTTCCAACACACGCGGGGGAAGTTAGAAGCAGCAACTTCTGGAGGGGGAAGTTGCACAACGGCGGAGAAACTAAAACCCTTCAACGACGCAAAAACGCACCGAACACCGTGATTCACGACATGCCCTCATCCCGGCGATCCGATATAACCATGACGTGACTCCCGAACAGCCCCATGGCTGTTCCAGACGTGACAGCTTCACAGTGCTACGCGTACGCGACATGACCTTGCCTTCTGGTGAGAATACGATAACCACGACGACGCATAGTGCCCGATCGTCACCACGCACAAGCCAAGATGCAATTCCCCGACACACCCAGAAATCGAGAAAGGTGGCGTCCGACGTCCAGTTGTGCATCGACGGCTTTGATGTAGTCGCTCTCATAGACAAGGGAGCCGACTACACAGTAATGTGCGGATCATTCGCGTCTAAGCTAAAGAAACTTAGGACAAGATTGGACGGTCCGCGCGAAGGCAAAGCAGGAGGCCATTTTTTAACGCCAGCTGGACCATGCACATCGTGCGTCACCATAGACGGCACCGGGTGCACTGCTGCTTTTCTCATATCGCCTAACTGCTGCCGCGACGTAATTCTGAGAATGGACTTTTTTACGCACAACGGTGAAATAATTGATCTGCAGGCCAAGCTGAAAACCTTTTCCTCCTCCCACTTCATTACGCCGGAACCAAACCCCGAACACCGTGTAGCTGTAAGGATCGCCGATGATCATGTCACCCTGCCACCCCGCGCAAGCTTGGTCATCACCGCCTACTGCGAAGGTGCCATCTCTGCCGTTGACGCTATCGTAGAGATTGACCAAAGTTTGCTTCTTGGCCTTAGTGTCTCCGTCGCAAGTGGCATTCCACACTTTAAGCAAAACAACTCCCATCTTTTGGTCACTAATTCTACATATTCTACTGAGGAGTACCAGCATTTAAACAAGGGAACTGAAATAGTGTTGCCATTAGATACGCACGAATGAATTGACGATCGCGCTCCCTGACTATGTACTCGCACTCGAAGATGCCTTCAAGCTTCCGCATTCCTTCGACATAGACCGGGCGCTACCGCATGAAAAACGAAACAAATTACTGGCTTTGCTGCTTCGTTACAGCGAGTGTTTTTCCTCGAAATCAGAATTACGTCAGACACCTATAGCGAAGCACCGAAAAATAAACGATGATGGAGCTCGACTTATCCGGCAGTCACCGTACCGCGTCTCTTCACACGAGCGGGGAGCCATCCGGACACAAGTCGAAGGCATGCTCAGAGACGACATTATACAGCATGTAAAAGCCCCTGAAAAGCCCCATCGAAAAATGTGTACTCATGAAGAAAACAGACGGCCCATTAAGGTTCTCCGTTGCCTACCGGTGACTGAATAAAATGACCAAAAAGGACGTGTACCCCCCGCCACCAAGCAACGACGCTCTCAACCACCTATGCCACGCGAAGTACTTCTGATCGATGAATCTGAAGAGCGGCTACTGGCGTACTGAAGTGGACGAGAGAGACAGAGAGAAGACTGCATTCATATCCCCGGACGGCCTATATGAATTCAAGGTGATTCTATTTGGGTTGTGCACAGCGCCAGCAACGTTTCACCGAGTCATGGAAACCATGCTAGCTGGCCTAAAGTGGCACACCTGCCTCGCATACCTCGACGGCGTTGTGGTATTCGCCCGGACTTTCAACGAACGCCTTGCAAAGTGGTAGTCTTTTCTCGAGGCCATTCGCACGATAGGGTAACACTGAAGCCTGAATAGTGTCGCTTCGCGTGCGAGGAACTCAAGTTTCTGGCACACGTCGTCAACGCAAAGGGAATCCTGCCTGACACGGCGAAAACATCAGCCATAGCGAACTTCTCAATGCTGACAGACTAGAAGGGCGTGCGTTGATTTATCGGACTGTGCGCGTACAGGGGGCAACACTCTTGTCTATAACACAGGCTTCGTACCTATAGCCTTATCTTGCCTCTCCTGAAAAACATTTGAAGAGAACTTTTCGGTCATTCTGAAGTCTTGACTGTTGTGACTTCCTATTTGTCCTCCCTTGTGGCAGACGACGGTAATCATCATCATTTCATTACGCTTGTCACGAGCTGCCGCATGCTCATGTGGCTGCGTCGGCTCCCGCCACTTCTTCAAGATGCCATTAAAGCCTCATCCTCTTCAGACATGTCGCTCCGCTTCCTGAGCATCGCGCCCTAGCTAGAGGACCGCGAGGTCCAACACATGGTGCCGCGAACCCGGGACTTCTAGACGACGCCAAGCCCACCGACGCACGGAGCCGCGAAAGCCCCGAAAAAGACGCGGCGCCTGCGATCTTGGTGAGTTCTCAGCTGTGTGCGACCGAATGGAACTACAGCTTGGACGACGCCGCAGCCTACGGGCGCAACTGGATGGTCTTCTAGCGGAAGAGGAAGACCACCTAAGGGGAAATAGAGAGGCGACGGCAGGAGCGGTGAGTGTGCTGCTAGAATGAATCGGCGCATTTTATGGCCAGATAGAGAGGTTGGACGAGGCGATCTTTGATGAGACGGCAGATGATCTAGTCGCCAGCGAGACGTTAGATGTTGAACAATACCGCGACAACGGTGTCAGCACGACCGCGGATCTTCGTCTCAAGCAGCAAGAATGCCGGTCCTCAACGCCACGCCCGACGACCGTCCACCCATCACCGAGTGGCAAATGCAAGCTTCCGCAGCTAGAGCTCTTAAAATTTTACGGGAACCGCAGATCGTGGCAACGTTTCTGGAGGCAGTTGTCGGTTGTCAGCACGGCTGACAACTTCAACTACTTGAGCAGCCTCGTGACTGGAGCAGCTGCATCGACCATATCTGGACTGCAAGCTACCGAAGAGTGCTACAAGGACGCCATCGAGATATTCAAGAAGCGCTTCGGAGATGACCGCATCATCGTGCAAGATCACCTGCGAGGTCTCCTGGGCATGAAGCCAGTGTCATCGTCCTCCGACGTCCGGCAACGGAGGCACCTATACCACCGGGTCCAGGTTGATATCCGAAGCCTCAAGGCGCTTGGCACGAGCTCCACGACCTACTCCACCATGCTGCGCCAAATCCTGCTAAGGGTACTACCGACAGACATGGTCCCACGGTTCCATGAGGGGCGGATAGCGCCATTTTCCCCAGATTGCGCTTCATCGAACCCACATGGCAACTCATCCGGTTTAACGGCCTCCTCCGACCAGGAGCTTCAAGTGCTTCTGGAATATTTCGGCCACCAGCTTATGTGTGGAGAGGATGTTGCTGAACGCGCGGAACAAAAACTTCATCGCACCCCAGAGAAAGCAGCACGAAAACAAAACCACCCGTGTGATGTTCGCACGGCAGCTGCTCTACAAAGCTCAGTGAACCGGCCGCAGCCGTGCTTCTTTTGCCACTCTGGAGCACACTCTTCCGAAGTCTGTGATGCCGAAGAAGTCAGCCTTTCGTGCAAAAAGGAGATTCTCGCCAAAGCTGGACTATGCTTCCGTTGTCTCAAGAAGGGTCACTTGGCGAGATATTGCAGAAGCCAGCTAAAATGTGGCAAGTGCACAAGAAGGCACGCAAGATCCGTGTGCCCCGGAGACAGCACTAACAGCGGCAATGAGAACGTGACGTCTGCACCGGTCAACCTGGTCGCGAAACAAGCAGGCTCCGTCGTGCTGCTGCAGACACTCTCAGCCACAATAGCAGGCGCTAAAACGTCAGGGCGCTACCCAGTTCAATTCGATGGAGGAAGCCAGCGGAGCTTGATTACTGCCAGTGCTTCTGAAAAACTTGGTTGCAAACCGCTGGGAGAGGAAACGTTGACCGTAGGCGTGTTTGGCGGTCAAAATACGCGGAAAACGAAGAAAAAATGCGAGTCCTCTTCCTCGCTGCAAACAGGAAACGTCAAATTTCTATCGAAGCGCTGGAAGTGGACACGATATGCACTTAAAATATTTCCGTACCTGGAGAGAGAGTTTTAGCGGAAATGAACAAGATACACCTAGAAACGCAGCCTATTTCAGTACAAGGAGTGGAGTATAACCAAATTGGGGTCCTCACTGGGTCAGATTATTACTGGTATCTGGTAACCGGTACCGTAAAACCTGTGCACGGAAAGCTGAAAGCTGTGGAGACGCGATTAGGATGGACTGTACATGGCCGATTGCCTGTGGCAGCCGACATCATTCAGTGTGCCAGTGGTGTCCTGTTCCGATCGTACGTTGAAGATCAAGGGGTGTCGAAACTTGAGACTGATTTCCGGGACCTTGAAGTAATCAGAGTCAAGACCCAAGGCGGACGAGTGACGGACAGCGATTCGGTGCTGCCGAAATCAGAACGCAGCGCCCCGATTAAAGTCAACCGGACATCGGCACAACCACACCAACCACTATGGAACATTAATTGAATACCTTTTCGAGCTACGTCGAGTCCTGTCCTCATAAATGCGACTTTGCAGCACCACTTTCAACCATCCGAAAACCGCTACCCACAGGCAGACCAACCACCGCAATACTGGATGTCTAAGAACGATTCGCTCATAGGAGCCGACATTAATTAAGAAACGATGGAGAACAAGGAAACAGAGATCGTCCAAGAAGCTTTGTCGAACTTTTGCAATCAGGCCAGCAACGACCCTTTTGTAGTTGCCGCCTTAGAGCAAGGAATCACTTTTGCGGAAGAAACTTTCTGCTCGCCTCCCGGAAACAAAATTGCTGAGACCTCAATGTAACACGCACTTGGATACCTTTTCGTCTAAGCCCCAGAACCTCCGGCACTCTCTCGAGGAGTCAAAGAAAACTGGAAATCTTTGCAAGCGAACGTGTATAAACTCAACTGACTCCAAACGACATGAACGCAAAACAAAGAAAGCACAAGCCAGCAGACGTCATAACGAGCCCAGAGAAAAGATTTTCCGCCTGCAGACGCGGAACACGGGACCATCAGTTGAAACGCCAACTTCACGAAGGAAAACCCAAAAAACAGGCTGCAAAACCACACATTTACTGAAGATCCTATACTTGCGAACGAAAGTTTCCGTTTACAGCGAACTTCCTTGGTCCAGAAATCCTTGTCGCTCCGAACTCCACGAGGTGAGCTTAGATTGCAAAACTCTGGGGACTCATTCTAAGGAGCAACAAGTTCGATTGTATAAACACCGATGGCGCAGAAAGCGGTCAAAGGATTTAAGATGATCGATGCTCGGAAATTCACCTGGAACAAAACGAAAATCTGCAACTTACAGAAGGATAGTATGCGATTCGGAAAAACGTTGAGTCCAAGACATCTGTAGAGCTTGACATGAAGAGAATAGTCGATCGGCGGACGGGACGGACCCATCAGATCAAGCAGCCTAAGTTTTTCCTGTGGCACTAAACAGTCAAGCTCCCGTACTGCTACTCAACCGTTTGGAGGCCACTTAGCATCATCTGTCATCGGGGAGACTGTTGTGACTTCCTCTTTGTTCTCCCTTGTAGCAGACGACGGTAATCATCATTTCATTACGCTTGTCACGAGCTGCCGCATGCTCATGTGGCTGCCTCGGCTCGCGCCACTTCTTCGAGATGCCATTAGAGCTTCATCCTCTTCAGAAATGTCGCTCCGCTTCTTGAGCATCGCGCCGCAGTTGGAGGTCCCAGAGGTCCAACATTGACCATATATTTGGACCTCAACGTTTTTTGTAACAAGTTTGAGTCCGCAGTTTTGAGAGGTAAGCAGTCAAAGTTGTACTCAGTGTTATAGACAAGACTGTTGTGCACCGTACAACTGGCGCTTCGTCGAAAGCTTCGTACGCTTTGCAGAACCACTCACGCGCTTGACGAAAGATAGCACCTCTTTCAGGTGGGAAAACGCCCAAGAAGAATTATTCTGCGAGCTGCAAGAGCGCCTGCCAAGCCCGCCCGTGCTCACTCATTTCGATGAAAACACCGAAATGGAAATGCACACGTACGCCAGTGATATAGGTATGGGTGGAAACACTAATCGCCTATGCCAGGAGTGGTCTGTCTTAAGAAGAGAAAAAATTGGCCGCGTATCTGCTCTTTTTTGTTGCAAATATCGTCAAAAAACGATAGCTTTTGTAGACATTTGCCAAGATAATGCCCCGTTTTGCTCTCCCGCTCACCTCTCATGCTGTTCCTGTACCGTCGCCCTCATCCCAAGGTAAACACACCGAGGGTTTGCTCAAGGCGATTTGAATTTACCGCGCTCCACTACTACAGGCCAAGTTCCTCGATGCCAGCACTGCAGTACGGCGGTTACGCGCGTGATCGAGGCGGCCGACTTCAAGGTTTATACAGCCGCGTGGCAGTGTTGAACGTGCGTTTCAAGCAGAACATGGAACCTAGCTAGTGGAACAGGCGATTTAGCCTTGACCAATCCCATATTGTGGGTGCCTGCCAAGATCTTTGAGTACATCATCATCATCATCTTTCGTTGCTGCTGTCGCGTGATTTTTCATATTTCTGCAGTAGATGTACAATATAATTTGCTATCGAACAACCAAGCATCCATGAGTTCTTTAATAAAGGAACAATGTAAATATCCCTTGCGTACTAATTTCGTGACCTATATATTTGCGTAATGTCTTGTTTTTGTTCAACAAAGTTGACAAGTATGAACATATAAACCGGGCCTAGACGTTTACCTTTGGCGGTGAGCATATAAGATTATTGCGCAATATCTACTTTGCTTTGGCCGGGAGGTTGAATCGAGTCACAGACAGTTTATGAACTCTTTCTGTGAACGCATGTGAACTTTTTATGGATTGATTTCTGAGTAGCTTGTTTTACCACCATAGACATTTGTCGTGCGAAGTGTTGACTGCCCGGAGTATTTGGAAACTGATTGGATTTTGTTTTTCTTTCGGGCAGCGCTGTTACCACTAGTCGCTGCGTGCTGATATGTGGTTTTTATAATAAATTCTCTTCTCACAGACAGACAGACGAACAGACATACAGACAGACCAAAGTTTCTGGGTTATGTAGCCCAAGAAAGACTATCGTCTGTTAAACTACTCATCCTCTGAGAAAGAGTGTCTGCCTATTGTATGGGCCATTTCAAAATTTCGGCCATTGCGCGAGTGGTAGACCATTCAAGGTTGTGATCGACCACAATGCGGTGTGTTGGCTCGCCAATTTCAAGGACCCCTTTGGTCGGTGGAGCTTGCGCCTATAAGAATTCGACGTTACAGTCGTTTATAAATCCGCAAGAAACGCTCCGACGCCGACTGCCTGTCTCGCGGCCCTGTCGACCCATCACCATAAGACTCCGATGAAGACAGCGCGTTCTTCGGAGTAGTGACGGAGGCTGACCTCGCCGTCCAGCAGCGAGCCGACCCCGAGTTACGCAAATGATCGACAACATCCAAGGACGCAACGTCGTCGTACGTAGGGTATCCAAACGCAACTTACCAGTATTCAGCCTCAAACACTCCCTCCTTGTCAAGAAAGATTTTCATCCCGCAACTAGAGCAAATTATTTTCTTTTCAACCCCGGAGAGCATCGTGACAAACTTTTTGAAGCGCGTCACAAACGACCCGTCCTCCGGACATCTCGGCACAGCTCGCACTATTGGAAAACTCAAGGCGAAGTGATTCTGGCCTCGCCTTACAACGGATGTGCGCCGCTACGTCCGGAGCTGCCGTGACTTCCAGCGACGAGAAATGACACCGACGAGACCCGCCCGTCTTCTGCAGCCGATCACCGTCCACCATGGCCCTTTCAACGAATTGGAATGGACCTTTTAGACCCAACCCTACGTCACAATCACAGAACAAGTGGATTGTCGTGGCGACAGCCTAATGACACGCTACGCAGAGGCCATCGCTCTTCTAAGAGGTACTGCAAAAGAGGTCGCGGAGTTCTTCATAAACCAAGTTGTGCTGCGGCTCGGAGGCCCGGAAGTCCTAATCAAGGACCTCGAAACGGCCTTTACTGCGGAGCCTATGCAAGGAACCATACGCTACAGCAACACGGATCACCGAAGAACGACGGCGTACCACCCCCACATGAACGGACTAACGGAACGTCTAAACAAGACATTTCCAGTTACGCTGTCAATGTGCGGTGATGTTGACCATAAAACTTACGATGAAGTGCCTCCGCATGTCACGCTTGCGTACAACACGTCTATTCAGGGCACCGTTCGAGCTTGTCTACGGAAGAAGGCTGACTACGATGCTTGACGCAATGCTTCCGCATTTAGAAGACGACGACCTCGACGCTGACGTCCAAAGATACCTTCAGCGCGCGCAGGAGGCCCGCCAGCTAGCTTGAGTACGTACAACAGACCAGCACCTGGTGGATGCGGGACGCTACAACCCCCGACGCTGATACTCCGAGTACCACCAACGGATCGTGTTTGGGTTTGTACGCCCATCCGACGCGGCAGACTCAGGGAGAAGCTTCTGCGACGGTATTTCGGACCGTACCGGATTCTACGACGTGTTGGGCAGCTTACCTACGAGGTAAACCCGGCGGTATTTCGGAATATCCCGACGACGCACGCCGCCCGAAGTCGTCCACCTAGTTTGCCTAAAACCTTACTACGCAAGATGATTTAATTTGTTTGTTTGTTTTTTCAGACTCATTTTAGTGAGCGTCGGGTCGCTGCACACTTAGACAGGGTGACACTGCCGCGAACCATGTAACATGTGTTAGTTTATTTATGATTTGTTTTTACCTCCCACCTGCACCTGTCTGTGTTATCTGTGTGCCAAATGAAGCGCGTGTTGCATTCTTAATTTTTATGCTGCACGTGTTACCTCTTCTGAGGGGGAGAGTGTTTGGAACAAACGTACACAGCCTAGAATTATCTTTGAACTAGTGTTCTGGACGTAATTTGGCGGTACGAGAAACACTGGTGCCAAAAGATAAATGCCCGCAGAGCAAACGCCGCGGTATACCATTCACCGACACTCGCTTGCGCACGCCACTTTGTTGACTATTGCTTCGCCGCCTGCGTATTCTTTGAGTTGTTAGGGGAGCACAAGTTCGCTCCAATAAACGTGTTTTTCCTTCAAGCGAACTGCGTCATCTTTGGCTTCGTGACAGTATGTCCAGAAAAAACGCTAGCGTAGTTACACAGTGATGGCGATATTGCCGCGAACCATGCACTTGGTTCGTTTACTTCGTTAGGTTCGTTTACAAAACGCACCGGGTTTTGTTTTGCGTCAGGCTGCGCTTGGCTGTGTTATCTGTGTGCCAAGCGAAGCGCGTGTTCCATTCTTTGTGTTAATGCCGCACGGGTTGTCTCAATAAATTGGGGGAGTGTTTTGGCCTGTCATTGCTCGACCAGAATAATCTTCTCCGATCTCCAGCGCTCTTGCTATAATTCGCCGGTTCAAAAAACAATCCAACCGAGAGATAAGTGCTCACCGAGCAGACACCGTGCCAGTGAATTTGCTGAGACTCGCCTTAGTACAACACGTTATTGACTGCTTCGTCGGCGCGGTGTAATCTTTCTGAGTTCTTAGCGGAGCACAAGTTCGCTGCAATAAGCTTTGTTCCCTGAAGAAACCGGCGTCGTCCTTGGCCACACGCCTAGCCCAGTCCAAGCTACTAAAATTCATAAAACCTGAAAATTGCGCGTTTAAACTAAGATTAGACAAGCTGCTCGTCGGCAATAAATGCTACATCCAGAACACTGCCACCGCTACCATTAGTGAATCCACAAAGTTTTCGATTAGCTCTGCGGGTCATGTCCAACAACCTCTTGAAACTAGCAATGGCGTCAAATGACGTAAACCAGATTGTTCCACCAGCTTCCCGTCTTAACGACGACCGTTATCATTTCTGCAGCTTAACGTCATGTTCACCAACATCCGAAGCGTAATCCCAAAAGGCATCGAACTTAACAGTTTCATTGATGACACTGAAGCCGATCTCGTAGTACTAACCGAATCTTGGCTGCACAGCAACATCAGTGACAACGAGGTCTTCCCTTCTCAGCAAAACTTTAATCTGTTTCGCCGGGATCATGTCGGTCGTAGAGGAGGCGGCGTCCTCATCGCTGTCAAAAACACACTGTCATCATCGCTCGTATTACAGGACGACAACTTTGAATTATTGTGCATCCTCATACAAAGCACCACGGTCAAAGCGATTTTCAGCGTCTGCTACCGGCCACCTGACAGCCACCGATCCTTTTGTGATTCACTCACACGTGCCCTAACTGACATAAAAACCAAACATCCTGACACTCCTGTTTTCTTATTTGGCGATTTCAACGTCCCTGAGATAAGCTGGACTCTACTTTGGACACCGAACAGAACCACTACTAATGAAGCCAACCAATTTATTCATCTTGCTTTAGACTTTAACCTTCACCTAGTTATATCATGCCAAACACGGGGCAACAACACACTCGATCTGTTACTAACCACCTGCCCTGATGACATTAAAAGTGTACAAGTTTGCACCGGCATTAGTGACCACAGTCTGCTCGATATCACCATAGCCCTTCCGTTTGCAAGAAGATCCCCTGGCACCAAACTAATTACAGACTAGAAGCGTGGTAATTACGACGCCATTAACAATGAACTTATGTGATTCTGTTCTTCCTTCTGTAAAACCTACGAATCACGCACTCCTAATGCTAACTGGGAATTGTACAAAAGTGAGCTAATAACCTAAAAAATAAATTTATTCGTAGCCTACTTGTGAAATCGCATTCCAATAACCCATGGTTTAATAACTGCCTAAAACGCCTTCGTGATAGAAAAAATGCCTCTACCGATCAGCCAAAGCAAAAAATTAACCACCAGCGTGGGACCGTTACCAGTCATGTGCGACTCAATACGTAAAAGAAATAGCAGATGACAAAGATAAATTCTTTTGAACGGACCTACTATCCATTCTGAAAACTAATCCCAACACGTTCTGGCGCTTACTGTCCCCCAAGTCAAAGACTAAGCAACGTGAACTCACAAACACGGATGGTCAACTTATATACAGTGACAAATGTGCTATATTTCTCAATGGCTACTTCACATCTGTGTTCATTCCCGTTAACAACGCATCCATCACAGCTCGAACATACACACCATCCAGTGCACAGCCCGACATTCAATTTAGTCCTAAAGGTATAGCCAAATTTATTAGTACACTGAAGCTAACATCATCTGCCGGTTGCGACGAGATTAACAGTAAGTAACTTAAAAATACTATCCTCGTCTCAAGTGAAATCCTATCTCTAATATTTGATCACTCCGTACGCAGAGGCCAGGTCCCAGACGACTCGAAAAAAGCGAAAATAACCCCCGTCTTTAAATCAGGCAATCGCTCTTCACCAGCTAATTACCGCCCTGTTTCTCTTACGTGCATATCGTCCAGGCTTGTCGAACACATAATAGTATCTCATGTCATGAGTCATCTGGAAAGCATGAATTTCTTTTTTCCCATACCAGCATGGATTTCGGAAATTTTACTCGTGCGAAACACAGCTCGCTGAGTTTGCGCACGACATTCTAGTTAACATGGATAACAACCTTGAAACGGTCGCCATTTTCTTAGACTTTGCAAACGCATTTGATCGCGTCCCACACAACCAACTACTCTCAAAATTACTTGCCTCGGTTACCTACAAACATAATAAATTGGATTCAGGACTTCTTTACAGGCCGCATGCAATTCACGTTCGCCAATAACAAAAATCACCGCGTACAGCTGTTACAGCGGGGGTACCACAGGGTGCCAGTCTGTCTCCAATTTATTTCTAATTTATATAAATGATCTGCAAACTAACATATAAAGTAAACTAAGACTTTTGCCGACGATTGTGTCCTATACTCTGCAATTAAAAGCCCGGACGATAAACACCCTGCAAGATGACCTTAACACTATCGCATTATGGTGCAATAATTGGCTCATGCCCCTTAACTTATCGAAATGCATATTAATCTCATTCTCTCGTAAACGCTCCATCACCCACCACAGTTACAATATTAATGCTGTTCCCATATGTTCTGTAGCATCGTATAAATACTTAGGCGTTCACATGACACCATCATTATCATGGGGATTACACATCGACACAATCTGTTCCGAAGCATCAAGGACTCTTTTACCTCCGACGAAATCTAAAATCCGCGGCCACCGAAATAAAAAAACTTGCTTATCTAACATTCGTGAGACCAAAACTTGAATACGCGTCATCAATCTATCATCCATCCCAAGCATATTTGACCACTAACCTAGAATCCATACAAAATCGCGCAGCTCGCTTTATCCCCTCACAATACTCCCCCGGTACCAGCGTCACATCTTTAAAACAGTCCATTTCCCTGTCGTAACTTGTATCGCGCCGTCATATCACACGTTTATGCTTCCTTCATGGGGCCTACTATCACCCAAAATCCAGGCATGAATTGTTAAAACCAGCCCACCGCACGTCAGCGCACCTAAATTACACCCAGCCAATAGCACACTTACCCGGTCGAACATGGGCATTCGCAAGTTCATTCTTTCCCAATGCAATAACCCTTTGGAATTCGCTACCCGACAATATAGTAATATGTACTGACCGCGCATCTTTTCGAAAAAAATTGGACGACCATTACCACTACTCCGAACATCAATGCTGATTCGTAATATAGATCCTTACTAGTTGGAACATGCACAATTGCTCTTGCTTGTCTTTTCTTTTTCTGTGCTTTTATGTCTTATAACTGAACATGTATATTTAATAATTTGGCATTAATTTTCTCTGATCTGCTTTTTTTTGTTTTGTTGTTGTTGTTAGTTGTGCTGACTGGTGCAGGTCAGTCACTATTTTTGTTTTTCTTTTCTTTCTTTTTTGTTGTCTTCCCTATATGTATTTGCCCCCCTTAGGTAATGCCTTCGGGCCCTTAAGGAACTACTAAATGAAATGAAATGAAATGTAATGAAATGAAATGAAATATCGTGATGGGAGCCCGAAGTGTTACGTTGTGAACTCCGCATGTGCTGAGGCTATGTTCAGACTACGAACGCCTAAGCCATGTAGTCCTCTATGGTTGTAAAAAAATGGCGTGGCACGCAGTTCGTTTGCCTGAGATGTGAAACGGGGTCATTCTTTAAAGTTATTAGGGCAGTTGGGGCAACAGTCTGAACCCACCTTACTCTAATTCTACTCTGGAAACGAAGTTATTTCGATTTTCGGCGCGGCCCTTCCTTATGATGACCGAACATGACGGATGCGCAGCGTGCGCAACGTAAAGGACACGGTTATGTTTACGTTTTCTTGAACGTTCACGCTCCGAATACGAGTGTAACTTAGCTTTGACTTAGTGGTAATACAATGGAATTGTAGCCGGCGAGGACGATAAGAATATGCAGCCTCATTTCATTGGCAATGAGCCATATACGAATACATCATCTCCGTTATAGGCAGCGAGAATTTCCCTATACCGACGTACTGCAAAACACCGGTGATAGATAAAGTTCCATTGTGTCTGCCGTGTTTACGTTTTATCGGATGATTCTTTTCGTGTCTTGATGCCTTGTTAGCCATTCGGAGCTTGGGGAACCAAGAGGGAAATTTGTTGACTACTAGAAACATCGAGGTCACCGTGTTTTATCGTGAACCTAGGGGATTTTGAATTGAAGTTGAATTCAATTGATTTTCTTCATGCACAAAAAAGAGTGCACTATGAAAAGACTATAGGATAAGGTCGCAAAGTCAGCGACTGTGGTGCTGCCGTGTCTTTACCAAGACAGGAGACGCAATGTCACGACGGATTATGGTGGCTCCGTCGATGTGAGTCTTATCTTTGGGCAAGTGTATCCGCCTTGTAGTCTTTCCCGAAGGGGTCGGCGTTGCGTTGCGAGGGACGTGGAATGGTGTTACAGCAAAGATCTGACTGGGTGTAGTTGATGGTGGTGCTGTCAACGGAAAGAGGAAGGAAGGTCACCGCCTCGGTACACTGTTGACCACCGGTTGGTTCCTTCGCATGAAGTGGTAGCAGCGGGCGAGGCGGGCTGTGGCCGTTGGGCACCCGTGATGACCTCGGCTGCAAGTCTCATCGGTGTAGGTGTGGCCGCCGCACTATAAACGTAGGCCAGGGGGCCTACGCTAGTTGGAAGAAACGACGCCGTGCTGGATAGCACACAGGGTACTATGCGGGGCGGAGAAGCGTGCGCGGAGCGTGCGGGTTCCTCTTCTGCTGCTGGCCGAAACAGATCATCCCTGAAGCGGGAGTGCGAGAACGGCAGCGCGAAAGTCGTGCGAGTTTCGCAGCGTAGGTGAAGCGGAAGCGTAGCCCAGAGGATGGAGAGCTTGAGTGGCTGTATTTTAAGTGCGAATGCACTTCTTAAGCGACCCTGAACCTGCGTCCACCGGCGATGTCCGCATAGTATACCCACGTGGGGGATTGGCCAGGAATCTCCTCGTCTTCCTTGGCAACGGGGGGAGATGAGCGCACGCTGCCTGGCCGCTGACATGGCACATACCCACGTGGGGGATTGGCCAGGAATCGGGCGTGAGAAGGGCTAATGCACCCGCTTAAAGGAGTACTGACACGAAATTTCAAAGCTGAGATCCGCTGTAGCAATCAAGTACAACGACCACACAAATAGGTGTCTGTGAATAAATGCATCTTTCTTTCTTTGTAGTTGTGTGTGTGTGTGTGATCTCTCTTTCGCGAACATTACCGAACCGCGCAAATTCAACTCGTGCATTCGCACTTTCACATTCTTCCCCTCGGGGAAATGCGGGGAATTTTTTCGTGGTTCAGCCAGACGGTACCCTTGGGCTTGAAAAACCGACGCATTCGGCGGCGTTCCTCGAACTGCGGTATTTGCTTGTCCAACGTCGACATGCCCGTGAGCCGCAGGCCAGGTCAACTGCGCGGAGCTTCCGGGTCACCAGTCGAAGTAAGTAGCGGAGTACTCGGTCGAGCGGGTTTGGCTTCCTCTATTTATTGTAAACTATTTATTTTCGCTTGTCAACTGGGAGCAACGAAAACAAGTGATCGCCCAGGCGACCGCTTGTGTCCAAGTTGTGTTCAATCTCACGTGGGAAAGCTGACGCGCCAGTCCGCGCACTGCTGATGATTATGATAGGATGTCGTTTATGATAGTGATGGGAGCCTTTATGATGTAGCTGCTACTACACGCTATTCTTGAAACCACACATTGTCAGTGGGTAATATCTGTTTAAATTGTTATCAAATGAATTTTCAGAAACATTGAAACATAAATGCCCGAATTTCTTTTAAGGTTTTTGTCAAATCAAATAAGGAAATTTGTTTTTTTCCAATTTGTCCTAGGTTTTGGTGGGTGTTGCGTGTTGTGTGTACAAAAGTAGGGAGAAGTATTGCTGGTTATTTTATTTGTGTTTTAGCTTTTCCCATGGTGCAGAACACCTGCAAATAATATATCCTATCCGCTGTTTTGATAGTTCATTTTTTAAAAAAAGATAGTCTGTTTCGGCTTGCTTAAACAAAAAAATTGTGTCTGTATGTAGGTGTAAGGAGTAAGTGTATGTACGTGTATAAGAAAAGTGTTTTTGTTCGATTCTTCGATTCAGGCACCCGGAAAAAGATGAACGGATTCTGACCGGAGCAGTCTGTACAGGCAAACCCCTTTCAAACCACTGCATGTGAAACAATGCTTGATGCTTCCCAACATTGTAGAGCAACATAAAACTTTAGGCATATTTCAGGCAAAATATCAAGTCATAACTGGTACTGGCACTGCCTTTTTAATGCAAAATAGATGTGTCCGTCGTATTTGCGATAGAAATGAAAATTAGGCGTTGGAAAAAATAAATACAAAAAGCGCTCACGGCCGAATATAGACATTGAGGCGTCACTCAAAGCCAAACAGTAACGAAATGTTCTGACAGATGGCGCGTGAGCAGCAGAACGTGCGAAATTCAAGTGTATTTAGCAGACTTCCACTTCGTTTATGGTGGGAAGGTCGAGACGCTGGGGAAGAGCGTGAAAGGAGAACGGGAAGGGAAGAGAGGCATTTATGCGTCAGGGGCGGCAGAAGATATCAGCAGGGAAGTGAGCAGTTACATAGCCAGTTTTGATATTGTTGCTATATATATATGTATATGTATATGTGTATATATATATATATATATATATATATATATATATATATATATATTATATATATATATATATATATATATATATATATATATATATATATATATATATGTCAGAAGTGAGCAGATACAAGGGCAATTTTCTATATTGTTGCTTATATATAATTTATATGTAATGTATTATATTGTAGCGCGATGCGGTATTTTTGTAATTGTAATACTCTATCTGATACCACCACTGCGTGACATCACACCCATGTGTATAAACACTTAGAGGTTCGCCTGCCGCAAGGGGCGAGACGTTGTTGTTGCTCCTCACTATATGCCATAAAGACAGAATAAAGGGGCCTTAAACGGGCCATAAAGACAGAGTACAAGTTTAATATATTCGACAGATTTCTTGTTTTATTCTTGTTTAATTTTAATTGTCAAGCTGAATTGTTTGTTTTCTGACACCAAGGAGGACGAGTTCAGGGAAAGTACCAGAACCAGAAGTAAGTATATTGACTAAGGATACTGCGAATGTCAAAAGGTGCATTTTCTGGTATTTTGCATACTCACAAGCTTAGTAGGCGGAAAGACAATACCGCCCAGAGACCGATTTCCACTTTTGCTGCGTTTTTGACCGTGTTTGTTCCGGCCTTACTTTCATTATGGTTGATCAAAATAAAAAAACGGGGTTACGTAAGTTGTGATTTCGCTTATGCCAGGTCGATGCGCTCGACGGCTGTGCAGCTTCCTACGGTGTAGTGAACGCCGCAGAAATTGGTGCTTCTATGTTGACGTATTCGTTCGTGATTTTCTTGTTCACCCAACCATTCTAACAGCTACAAAAAGAATGCGCACTGAATGTATGCTAAAAAACCTTGTTCGGCAAGCTTATAGTCTGTTTATTTGTGTTGGGAATTGTAATCGCAATGAGTTTCCCACAATACATCAAAATATCTGTACACAAAATTAGCTAGAGTGTCTCATGCCTATTTTGTGTTTTCCTAACTATATAGCATATTTCTGTAAAGCTTGGGTGATGTCAGTGCTATTCTAACGAGGCAACCTTACGAATGAACCAAACATCCATTTCGTGTTCATGGCTCCTTTAAGTAAATCGAAGGAAGGGCTTTTAGTCCGAATCTACACACCCATCACCTTGTGTTGGGCAGCTCTCAAACACATTGATACCCCCTTCTCCGGCAGTAGTTCGCACAGAACGGAGGAATCTCCGGACATCTACCACATGGTGGGGGCATGCCCCTCCAATGCTGCCATACGCCCTGGCCCTAACCCAACCCGGAAGGACAGGAAAGCGATCCTGCTTCGCTGCTCTTACCTCCAGTCCAACAGACACTTCGCTGTGCGAGCCGGGGCAGCGGGCCAGGCCAACAGGGTTCTCCATTACGGATCGGTATGAATTCGTAAATGCCGTTTTCTGAAAGCGAAGTATCTGCATAAACCTCGTGTGTCCTCATCAAGATACCACATAAATGCTTAACCACCCACCATCTGGTACACAAAGCCATTTCCTCTGGGGTTGCTCGTCGTCCGTAGATAGTCGTCGCTTGCGAGGCTCAGTTACCCCTGAAATAACAACGTTAGCTCAAGATAAGTTTCATAATCTGTTTACGACACAACACCGATGTCCGCGCCAGTGCCGCGCAGAACTTAAGAATCGGTTTTTACTGATTGCTTCATAGACTCGGTGAAAATGTGGATGAGTGAGTGCCGCCACTCTCCTGCGCAATGAAGTATGTGGGTCTGGCGCCTTCTTTCGCAGCAACTGTGCCTTAGGACTTGCGCCCCGTGCGCGCAGCCAGGTCCATGGGCAAAATAGACCATGCTCAGTAATCTGGATATATTAGCTGAAAAGTGTTACACTTTAATACAAAAATTTGGGCCCTTGTACACTTCGCGTGCATTGTTAATCGAACAGCTCCACGAAGAATCATCGAAAAAGAACCGCCAACAGCCAAGTTTTGCTTGTCTCTTGCTTCGCCTTTTTTCGCGCCTGTATAATGGTCAATATTATACGCTGTAATAACAAAATTGACTCATTCGGGTCGTATTTCTCTAGAGCATGTCAATTCTAAACTTTTGCGCCGCCAGGACCTGCCTTTGGCAGGCCTCAGCGTCCTGCGTAAAAAAACCGCCTGAAATATTCAACAACTCATGAAACTACCGCTAGAGTAAGGTAAAACTATAGCGGTAGCAAGTATTGTCACAAAGCTCACAGTTAGTCTGTTTGCGGACGATTGCCTAATTTATTATAAAATATCCAGTCACAGTGATCAAGTAACTTTGAATTCAGCATTGCAGACAATCCATGAATGGTGCACGAAATGGGGCAGGAAAATTCTTTATGACACCGTTTTCGTCAGAATAACAAACAAAACTAAAAATGTCCTCTCCTTCAACTACGAGCTCGTTCGAAAGGATTTAAAACGCGTAACTTACTTTAAGTATCTGGGGGGGGGGGGAATTTCTGAAGGTTCAAATTGGAAAACGCATATAAATAAATTATGTTGTGCAGCTGAACAGAAATTATGGTTCTTGAGAAGGAACCTTACACTAGCAACTAGGAAAGCCAAATTGACTGCCTACATAACCACTGTCCGTCCACTATTAGAATACGCCTGCATCGTAGGGGACCCTTTGAATAAATATCAAAGTGAAAAAATTGAAAAAATTCAAAGTATGGCCGCAAAGTTTATTCTATCCAACTACAGGTCATCAGGTTACTACACTCAGGTCATCAACTACAGGTCAACTACAGGTCATCATAACTCAACCTGCCACCTCTTGTAACGCTACGCCGTGGTGCGAGATTAAAGTTTTTTTACTTAATGCACCATACCTACATTAACACAGAGCAATATTTGAAACCTCGGCTGTCTCGTACAGTTAGAAGTAGTCACCCAAACTAATTACTGCTTAATGACTCGTTTAACTAAGTTTACACTCTTTTCTTCCCAATACAATCAAAGACTGGAACAATTTGCGGCCAGAAATTACAAAATCAGACTCTTTGGCGTGCTTTGTAAAATCCCTGTTACACTACATAGAAGCCGATAGTGGGGTCTCTTCTTGATGATTTGACCCCATTATGGGGTCCGCGCCCATACGAAACCTATGTTTCGTAACCAGTATGACTTAATTTCGCTTGTGCAAGAGTTGCTTGATGTTTTGTGCTATTGCACCTTATACCTTTGCATTTTGAACCTGTGCACAATATAGATGTATACTATACTTGTGCCGCATACTGTACCGCATACTATATCACACACAAACTGCATTGCTCTCGTGTCTGAAACGGCAGTTACTGCCTCCATGTTCTCTGTTGTACGTCCAGCCTGTACCGGCCCCTGGGCTAACAGTATGAATAAATAAATAAACAAATCAAATAAATAAAAATAGAAAACGGCAGCAGCCACGAACCCGCACACATCTCTGCAGCAATTCCCCGTACAACCCTGTGAAGACGGGCCGTGTCGAAGCAAAAACGTCACAACGCGCCGTTACAAAAACAAGCGGTTGTGCTTGACAGTTGCAGCGACATGCGGATTCCGTTCGCGCCCTTCGAATTTAATGCGCAGGTAGCTTCACCCGACTCCTTTTACGAGAAAAACTAACAACCGTGTTTTAGTAAACGTTCATGCCCATAGTGGTTTTGGTGTTTTTCAATGTATATTTTCACACGTGCAAACGTGTGAAAGCCGCTACTATTCTCGGGCGGCAAAGAGGTTAATCCAGGCCCCACGGTTTTAGGGGTGGAGCTGCGGACGCTTGAGTACTGTCTCTGCACATGGTTAGGAAAAAATGTCGCTCGCTCGGCGAAGAGGAGAGTCGGAATATACTATGCTAAGAAGTGTGCGAAAAAGTGGAGAGCCGCAAGGAGCCCAAGATTAGGTGCCTCAAAAAAAAAACACTTCCCGTGGCGGAATCCGAAACTTGGCTGATCGCGTTGTGAACCCGGCGTACATCCAATTGTGGTAAAAGTGCATCAGAGACCCTCAGAATTTTCTTTGCCTTCCTATCGCTCCCTGACTGAGTTTTAGTGGACTTTGTCTTCAAA
Organism: Haemaphysalis longicornis; assembly: GCA_013339765.2. Taxonomy (NCBI): domain Eukaryota; kingdom Metazoa; phylum Arthropoda; class Arachnida; order Ixodida; family Ixodidae; genus Haemaphysalis; species Haemaphysalis longicornis. The sequence goes on along the minus strand of CM023451.1, from coordinate 201,094,077 downwards.
CTTGTGTAGTGTGCAATTTGGACTTTGGGAAGGTTAATGGTGAACTTAGGTATACCTCAGTTTGATTAGAGAAAACTTCAATTTTTAATTATTACTCCTAAGATAGGGGCCAGCCTAAGAAAAGCCCAAGTGAACCTAGTGAAGACCACAAGCTCTACTGTTTTCCCAGTATTCATGTGGCAATTTCGAAGGCTGCCAAGTTCTTATTTTGTGAATTGAAACAACCAAACCACATCAATCAGCGCGTGAACTCTAGTGTGCAAAAAACAGTGATAGAGCTCGGTAGAACCACATACATAGCCCCTATCCACTCAGCAAACTTTTTGGCCAAACCAAACAGTACGCACAAACGTCCACAAAGAAATACCGTCTCTTTCGCTACCCCCAAAAGACGAAAGTCTACAATGAGTGAAAACACTAAACCGCATCACCCGGTAACACGGGCACCTGACAAAGAAGTTGGGCTCCTTTCACAGTAAGACGAGTGACCATCTCAGAGAGTACAAGCACAGACAAAAAAGACCACACAAACAACCCAAACACTCCCTACAGCTGCTATCCCAGGAGAAAATAGTCGGGCGCTCGAAAGCTATCTAGATTTGCGCTGTCCAGAACTGGCGAGTTTCGCCACAGGTGTTATTCGTCACCTCTCGTGAGCGCCTGCACTCCCTGTTTCAACAGGGCTTTTTGGAGTTATGGGAGCTATGAAAGTCTGCGGCTCTGATGGTATCCGATCTTTTGCAGCAGCAAGGATTCGTGGCGATCTGGCAGCACCAGCTTTGTCAGTTTTAAATCTACATATGGTTGTCCATAAAAGATGGGATTTTTGTTTCAATGGCACCATGTCTGTATGAGATTTCGAATCATGCTTGTAAGCATGGTGAATGAGGTCCTTTCCTTACGCATTTAGAGGAAAGTAAGAGATCTTTTCTACAATAAGGGTTATTGCATGAGCGATTGAGAAGAGCAAATGAGAAGAGCAAATGAGCGAATGAGAAGAGCACAGAAGACCCGCTGCCCAATTTTATGTGCTACAGTGTGTTCTCATTGCTCCAATACGCTGGGTGATTGTCATCAATACGCACGCTCCAGAGGTTTGAACCAGAGTTAAATCAGCTGGCCTCGGGCATCGTTGTGGCTTTCAGGCTTTTCTTCATCCTCGTCCACGAATTCTTCTTTCCCAGACAGCACCCTTCATTCCACACACAAAATTGGCCGCTTACAAAACATTACCACTATCGAGCTCAAACTTATTTAATATCTGTGTTTTCTTACCTTCACAGGTGGGCCTCCCGGATTCAGTTGTCTTCGCGCCAACCATATTAGTTGAGTTCTTGAAGTTATTGAACTGCTTTTGCCCTCTTGGAAGCGCGTTTTGCTGTAGCGGTGCCGGAATTGGCGGCTGGCCGGAGTGCACGATCATCATCCTGACCACGATAAAAATGAATGGCAGATGTGGAACACCTTACTAAATCAGGCTCATCATGATACATCATACAACCGTGCTGAGAGGGCTAGATATAGCCAAACAGATACCTTCCTCAAACATAAAACTAATAGATTTAGTACCGAAAAAGCAAAAACCATGTTTTCAACAGTTTTGTTTTTAATACCGTGAATATAAACTATATTCCTGTCATGTTCACCTGTGTTCACTATAGAAAGTATGCACCGTGTGAAACGGAATGCCCACAAACATGAAGTACCAATATAGCCAGAAAAAACTGATCTGGCTGCGCATGGCCTAAATGGATGCAACAGAGAGGCACAAACAATACAAGACCGTATTTCAGAAGGCTTTCAACAGGAAAGTGTGGTAAAAAAGTTTAGTGCAAATTTTAAGGTGTGCACAATCAACTGCTCATTTACTGGAGCTGGTATAACTTTGCATTCAAACCCATGCCGAATTATTCAACACACACACCAATCACACCTTTTACACATGAAGTAATCAAGAAACTCAAAGTCGGATATGAAACAAGCGAGTAAATTGTTGCCTCTACTTTTGGATTGCCTTCTCTCCTGGGTTTTATAGCAAGCAGAGGCAAATCATTTGCTCGAGGAGGCGGGCTTTTCGCAAAAGCAATCATATCACTCTTAATTTTATAGGAACTCTGTGGAAACATGACCAACTTCTACTGCACTCTCGTAACTGGGCTTCTGGTTGCCACCACACATATATCTCGCTTTTATAATTTACGTACGTGAGAGAACGGCACCATGCGTCCACAGAAATGTGTATTTTCGTCAACGCGTAGCGCTTTTTTGTAATACAGTGACGACGTGTACGCTTGAGGATGTAACATTACCCAACACTATTATAGAATAGCTCTTGTTAAAATTTAACACAACACAGTAAAACAGTTTTGAATCGTGATGCGAAAAATATAAGCCTGGTATACGACCCGGCAACGGGGTGCGTTGGCGCTGTGCAGAGTAACAGCAAACCATAGGTCGACGCCAGGCCCGCGTCGCGGCGAGTAGAAACCGTCGTTTTGCAGGCAACAATAAAGTTATACCTAACCTAACCTAAGCCTGGTATACATCATAGCCAAAGTACCTGGGGATCTGTGCTTACAGGAAGTAGGTTTTAAGTGCGAATGCACTTTTTAAGCGAGCCTGAAGCGTCCGCCGCCGTCCGCATAGCAACAGCTGCGGGTGCGCGCGCTCCTCGTCTTCCTTGGCAACGGGGGGAGATGGGCGCGCGCTGCCTGGCCGCTGACATGGCACATACCCACGTGGGGGATTGGCCAGGAATCTCCTCGTCTTCCTTGGCAACGGGGGGAGATGGGCGCGCGCTGCCTGGCCGCTGACATGGCACATACCCACATGGGGATTGGCCAGGAATCGGGCGTGAGAAGGGCTAATGCACCCGCTTAAAGGAGTACTGACACGAAATTTAAAAGCTGAGATCCGCTCTAGCAATCAAGTACAACGACAACACAAATAGGTGTCTGTGAATAAATGCATCTTTCTTTCTTTGTAGTTGTGTGTGTGTGTGTGTGATCTCTGTTTCGCGAACATTACCGAACCGCGCAAATTCAACTCGTGCATTCGCACTTTCACATTCTTCCCCTCGGGGAAATGCGGGAAATTTTTTTTCGTGCACAGACTGATTTCTCGGTTCCTTCCTGCGCAGATTATTGAGTAGTTATGGCTAGCTTAGCGTTTCCTTCCTTGTCCACCCCGGTCTTCACCGAAGTCGACCACCCTCAGCGCTCGGGGTCTTTCGCCGTTGGAAAGACAGCTGCTGACTCCCTGCAAGAGCATTTACGTTCTGTGGATTGCCGCGGATGACTGACAGGTACCCCCTGCTTTCCCGAAGGCTAGGTGTGTTTTACCTTAGATGTTTTATTGTAGCGTCCCACGCATTAAACGCAGTCCGCAGTGCTGTATCTTCAACTCGGAACGATTGCCATGTGTGGCGAGTGGCCACCCGACCTTACTGCTTGGCGCGCTCGAACCCGTGGCGGAATTCTTTGCAGCGTGCGCTGTATTATACTCCGTTTGATACATCATATGCAACGCTGCCGACGCTAGCGCTTGTTCGCGGTGTGCAGTTCCCCGTCCAAAAGTATAGTACGTTGCTAGCGGTGAGCGAGAAGCAATAACTATTTTGCCGGCAACCATAAAGCATAAACATTTGTCACAGGCTTGAAAACAATGCCCGTATTGCCGTAAAGCAAGCGTTTTTTTTTTCTTTTTCAATTTGTATGCAAGCATGGCCACTGCGTTTGATTTAGTCTGAGCCAGTGCTGAAAAGATGGCATCCAGCTTTGTGGCCTCGACCACCTCACCTGTGCACGTTATTTGATAGTTCGCACATTGTTGGTACATTCTTCGAATGTTTGTACAATGTGTACACAATGCGTTTTCCGAAAATATGTCTGTGAAATACTGAGTGTTGCGAGAGAGCACACAAAAGTATCTCCCCGTACCATCGAGCCTTGGACGTCACCGAAGAAAGAAACTGCCGACGTCAATATTTCCAGCTCGAAAACCCTCATATATGACAGCTTCCATTTGCATGCTATGCATTCGAAAGCGCCCAGCGTGTACGCCAAGATGGAGATCCTAACCGTGAAGAGCGCCCGAGAGGCTTCCAACGATGATAACTTGCCGAACTTCACGAAAACATATTGGGGAGATTATTCAAGGACATCGGCTTCACGTATCAAAAACAAAACGGAAAATTACGCTGATCGAGCGCCGTGACATTGCCTGGCGCCGCAGGTACATTAGGGAGATCAAGAAATTCCGAAGACGGGGCAGCTGGGAATTGTTCGTGGCATATTTTTTCTCGCAGCACGTTTGGACTGCCTTCATGTAACGCTTGGTGTTAGCATGCAGCTTCATGATCGTAATAAACCGAATTATAACTGAATCACAAAGAGCGCTTCAGCAAAATGTCGCTTCAGCAAAATGGTTGTTTCGGGTAAACGTTTGCACATAGGTCGCATTTCACGACGACTCTTGTTTTGTTAGCTGGGGTGCCTGCCTAAATCAGTCGGGGTTTCATTGCTAAATCTCCACAGTTTGGAGCAATAAGCCAAAACGACAAATCAGCCAGAGCTGTCGTATTGTTGCTGTGGATAGAGCCATCTAGTCGTCACTGCAGGAAGTAATTAACTTCCACTGTCTAGCGCCCGTGCCTCTGAAAGATACAAGCCGACACCGCTGCTGAAAACGTGGTAGAATATTGTTTGCAGCTACCGCAAGTGATGAGGACTGCCAAGCAATTCTTATCGAATCAGGCAAGTGTCACATCCACACTTACCATGACGCAAAGTTGACTGCCAAAAGTCACAGCGTGTGAAATTTAACCCCAGCCAAGGGAGCAGTAACGCCGACATTTTTTTCTCGGTTGATACTCAAAAGCTGCTTGTGAAAGAGCAGCAAGCGTAATAATTTGTAACAACAAAAGTTGATTATTCATATGAATGATATTTGTATCAATATTGCCTCATGTCCCCCTGGGCAGTATTTGCGATTATGATTAGGCTAACAATTGTGGTTGTGCAGCGGGTATGCGTGCTTGCATGCGCTAATGTTTGCACTCGTCTTTTTTGCTTTGTGCAGGTGCCTCATAGAAAAAAATGTACCAACGCAAGGTACAATAAAGATACGTCTTTTTTTCGAGGAAAGCATCATCTCATGATGCTTTCCTTGAAGGTCTGACAACTGAATTGGCTGCGCCCCCAGGCAAAGGAGCCAATTTTTAGATGCTGCGATCAGTGAAAGAGGTTTTGTCCCAGAAGCTGCTCACTACTTTCAGGCGAAACAGGGGAACAACGCGGACACAACTCTGAGACAGATGAAAAATACTTTGAAAAGCGATTCATCGACAACCTTCTCACAAACTTTACCTAACATACCGAGCAATAGTGCTGTGGTCATGGATAATGCACCATACCACACTGTGGCTCTTGAAGAAGCACATACTAAGTCGACCGCAAAGTACATATTCAGCATTGGCTCAGAAAGAAAGTTGGTCCATGGTAAAAGCTAAAATTATGGCACTTTCGCAAAATGTGAACACACCCAGCATCGTCAAGCGGATCAAAACTCGAGCGACCACCCACGGCAACTACACGCTTCGTGTACCACGAGACCACAGCGAGTTGACGTGAATTGAACTTGTTTAGAGCCAGGTGAAGTGGTACAGATAATGAATAGCCGCCTACCATTCTCCCTGAAGAAGAATCTGTATGACAGCTGCATCTTACCGGTACTCATCTACGGGGCAGAAGCTTGGAGGCTTTGTAAGAGGGTACCACTTAAAATGAGGACGACTCAGCAGGCAAAGGAGCGGAAGATTATGGGTGTAGCATTAAGGGACGAGAATAGAGCGGAGTGGGTCAGCAACAAATGCGTGTAAAGGACATATTGGTACAAATTAAGAAGAAATGGAGATGGGCAGGGCAAGTATTGCGAAGGCAAGATAACCGTCGGTCATTAAGGGTAACAGAGTGGATACATAGAGAAGGCAAGCGTTGCAGAGGGCGGCCGAAAGCTAGATGGGCAGATGAGATCAAGAAGTTTGCGGGGATAAATTGGTCACAGTTGGCACAGGACCGGGGTAGTTGGAGATTAACGGGAGAGGCCTTTGCCCTGCAGTTTGGCGTAGATAGGCTGACGATGATGCTCATTAAGGGGTGCATTGCCAGACGTAACGCAGGTTTCGCTTTGAGTGAAGTCAAAGAGCTTCTACCGCGACCACTGGCATCTGTAAGCCAAGAAAACTGGCAAAACAGCGGTGAAGCAGGCTTCAGTAACAAAATACTCAAACATTTATCAGCTAGAAGCGGTCCCATACTGTGTGCTCTTCTTTCCCGATCCTTATCATCAGGTTGCATCCCTCATGTCTGGCGAGTTGCAAAAGTCTTGCCCATCTTCAAATCCGGAGAATGCTTTTCACCCCTAAACTCTCGTCCCATTTCGTTAACAAGGAACATTTCCAAACTCCTGGAACATATAATACACATAAATGATTAACTACCTGGAGAATCATAAGATTATACATAAATACCAACACGGTTTTCACAGAGGGTATTATTGTGACACACAGCTCGGCGGTTTCATTCGTGACATTCATTCATCTCTCTCCGGTGGATCATAAGTTGACGCTACTTTTCTTAAGTTTTTCCAAAGCTTTCGAATGTGTTCCCCATCACAGGCTCCTCGCTAGACTTTCTCAGCTTAACATCACTGTAATAGTTTATTACTGGAAAAAGGTTTTCTTACGTAGCGAACACAGTGCCCATCCGCTAACCACCGTACCTCTTTTCAAACATAAAACCTCCGCCGTCTTCCACGGCAGCGTACTAGGACCCCTTTTGTTTGTAATCTATATATTGGCTTGCCATCCTGTGTCTCTTCCCAATAAGAATTTTTGCTCATGATTGTGGGATTCACCGAATAATTTCTTGTTATAACGACAAAAAAACTTTGCAAACCGATCTTAACGCTATCAATGCATGGTGGTCGTCTTGGCTAATGACCCTAAACTACTCCAAAACTAAGCATATGTCATTTATTAATCGCATCTACCGAGTCCCAATTTCTACATACTTGATAATATCACCATTTACCTCGTTTCTAATTATAAATATCTGGGAATTCACTTACAGCCTGACCTGTCGTGGTGAGGCTGTAAAAATGGTCCCGCAAAAAAAATGGTCCTAAATCCAAGGTAGGAAAAAATTGTTTCGCAAAAACTGGTCCCGAAGCCAAGGCAGGAAAAATGGCTGCATCTCCACTCCGTGCATGATGGCGAGGGTGCGGAGTACGGGGACACGAAATGACATCCAAGTTGCGCCCCGAGTGACATCCGATTCGTGCCCCGACCGTCATTCAATTTGAACCGTGAGTTGCACCTTGATTATCCCTAAGTGAAACTTCAACTCTCGGCTCAAATCTCATTTCGCCTGATGTTTTCATTCATGCTTTGGCGTTAAAAATGTATATTTTAAATACATTTAAATTTACATTCCGCTGGTCGGACATTTCGGTGCACGGACATCTTGGTGCAGGATGCCTCGGTGCAGCCATTTCGGTGCATGGGATGTCCCAGACATTATTTTAACACCTTAGCTTTATTTTAATTTCGTCGGATGATATGGCATTTCGTTCGAGAGTTGGTTTTCGGGTGCACTGCGCGGCAACTAATGCTAAACAGAGGCGGAGAATCAACGCGTAAAACCCCATTCGACAGTAGACATAAAAAATAATGTTAATTTACTTCCGTTCCACGTTCTTTTTTGTTTAACATTCATGTGATTAACCCTAGTACTTTAATTCAAGTGTTACCGAAGAGCTTTGATTTCACTTAACCAAACGCTGCGAGACGTTGCTGCTTCTAGTTCATTCCTATCTCTCCTTTTCCACCCCCCCCCTCCCACAGCAAAACTACCGCGAAAAAAAAGAAAGGAACAAGCTAGCTTAAGCGCGCGTGCATTTCCTATTCATTATGTTCTGTATTATTCTCGTCTTCGTTGCATTCGGTGTCGGTTCTACTTATAAGCTAATCAACGATCGTATTTACAGGGGCATCGCTGAAGGTGTAAGGGTACGGGGGAGGGCTGAAAACCGCTTGGTACCAGTCCCCTTGTATAAGTGCAAGGGACTAACTCAGAGCGCCGAGCTTCCTTCATCGTTTTCCCTCCATTTATTTGCCATCATGGTGTCGTCTTCGTCTTCTTACCTCGCCCTTTCATCATCATCACATCATCGCCTAGGCGCGCAACGCTCGATCATCATCGGCGTCGTTCGAAGTCCCTCCTCCGATTCGGGCTGCTGCTTGCCGAATAAAGGGTCTTCTCAGCTTCAACAAAGCCTTCTCGCCGGAGCATCTCAAGGAGAGGGAGATGGGGGGGGGGTGTCACGTGTGCTTCTACAAAGTGTAAACCGGACATCGGAAGCTTGAACACGACTTTTGCGGCTCCCGCGAAACCAGCCTATTCAAGTTTTTTCCCTCTTACAATGTACGGGGCATCCGACCGAAAGCGAAGCAAGCGATTCCTCGAGAGGGGCGCCTTCGGTGTGACCGCGACGCGCAGAAGAGTGCAGCCAGTAGGCTTGTTACTCTGTGGGGGCGACAGGCGCCAACGATCCTTGTCATTGTGTCCTCAGGGGCTTGTCGGGTGGCTTTTTGTTGTGCAATAGAGAGGTTGTGAGCTCATGCTTAATGTATCACTTTCACTTGCATCAATACAGTGATGCTTCGGAGACCGCAATCACCGCTATGCCTGTAAGAGTTTCTCTGGAAATTGGACATAATATGACCGAAAAAGAAATCTGGGGATGATTAAAACCTAAAGACGGGGGGGGGGGGGACAAAGAATTAAAATGAGATGAAATTAAGCATGTAAATTTAAATCAGAGGTTCGTTTGACCGAACAGAATGGGTGGTATTTCTACGCACAGCCCGTGCGCGCTTGATAAGCATTGATGAGTTATACAAGCTGCAGCTGTTTCCAAAAGGCCCGTTCTTCCTCCGCGACAATATCCTGGACTTGTCCGTAAAAAAGGCTGGCGATAACAGTGTCTCGAAGTTCATTTTAGCATGACAGCGCAGCCTAAATAAACTCGTCATAATATTGTCTGCATTTTTGGGAAGCAAACGAATGGTTGTAAAGTTTTGGATAGGGACTCTACAGTGTGCATTTTATTTAGAAAAAAATTTAAAAATCCATCAGACATCGTAGACACCAGATAATTACCTTAGCTGGTTTGCATACCCCTCAAAAGAGCGAATATAAATAACGCCTTGTCCTAAATAAAAAATAAACATGCCGAAAGAATTCAATCAGCTGGCTGTATAGCAGGTGTTACCCGAACGAGGTACTAAAGAAAAATATACAAAAGTTCAGTCTCTAAACGTACCTGGCAAAAATCGAACCCGGCATCAATCTAAAATGCAATCGCTACTCTAAAGTGTTGTCCATAACTCATGTTGAGCGAAAATAAAAATATAACGCTGTTTCAAACAAACAAGCACCCGGTAATTCGGTCGCCGAAATATTTGCGCACGGAAATGTCCCTGCACCGAAAGGTACATCCACTGAAGCGTCCGTGCACCGAAATAGGCGTACACCGAAATGTCCGCACCGAAACGTTCTGCACCGAAGTGTCCTGCACCGAAATGTCCTAGACCCGGGACGACGCTCTCCGCTTCTATGGTGGAGCTCCCACTGCTTCCTGTGCGATTTCAGTGATACTGATGAAACTTCACATATAGAGCTTCTATGCCCTTCCAGACACTGAGATGGCTGTATGCGACCTCGCAGTTGTCTTTGCGGTTGTAATCCAATAATTGCATTAGAAGAAAAATAAAACAACGGCGTGCGTCGTCTGCTCCGTTTCAACCCAATTCTCAACGGTGATATCAACAGAGTTGTTTTTAATCGCACTCACATTAATGCCGAGGCATTACTTTGAGTTCGGCTTGGAATGTCGAACCCATATCATGCGCTTAGCACGGACAAGTACCACCATCCCGCGGAGCCCGACGTATCCAGGGATGACGGATGATGATGATGATGGAGATGATGATGATGATGATGATGATGATGATGATGATGATGATGATGGCTTGGTGGCTGCCCCTTTGTATCGGCGGGACACTACTGTGGGCATATAATCACCCTGACGTCCTAGCCTGAACAGTTTTGTGCGTCGTCTCCTTTCCTCACCCTAACGGCGCACTCACATGGTTGCCTGCATGCGTGCCTCGCTATTGAATATAGGCTATACAACTAGCCTTCCGTGCAATGTACGACCAATTTGGCCCCCAATAAAGAAACATACAACTTAAAAGAAAGACCCCGACCGAACCAAAACACAGTCCGGAGGGAGAAGATACCGCGTAGCGATTTCTGTAAACGACACGAAAAAGCCGTAATTTCGAGTGCATTGGAACACGAAGAAGTAAACAGAAAAAATTATCCGTTACTAAGCTACTGCTGCTTAAAATAAAATTTCACACAGGAGCGGAGTAGACTTTGAAACCACCGTAACACCTTTGGTTAAAGTTACAGGAGTGTCGTAAGAATAAGACAAAAGATGTTCACATTCAGGATGTCGCGTGAACGTTTGTGCCTTTTAAATGGTCTTTACTGTAAACGACGCCTCTCTTAATTCTTCCGTTTCTAGAGCAAAATGCTCGGACCGCTTTCCCCGTGCAGAGGTAAACTGAGAACGGATTGCTGTCTGCGCTACGGCGGCTCCCGATATTTCACCACGGCCGACGGATTCAGCATAGTAAAAGAGCCTTTGATGTAACAGTCAACCATTCAGTGATTATACACGCACTGCTAAATTTTCTTTGACGAATAAACGCCGTTGAGTTGTACAAAGTTGCGCTCATTATGTGAGTAAGAATGAGACCTAAGATGTTCACATTCAGGATGTAGCGTGCACGTTTGTGCCTTATAACTGGTCTTTAATGTAAACGACGCCTCTCTTACTTCTTCCGTTTTTAAAATGCGCATTTAATGTGGTTTGTAAAACACTACCGTGTATTACCAACCACATTAAACGCACGCCAATTGCGCACCTTCGCTTACCTTTCACCACAGAGAAAGAATATCCCTTCGCTGAAGCAGACCCCTCAGATAAGGCAAGCAGACGACGACTGCGAGAGGACTCGGTGTGAGGAGTCGCCAATGCTGCATCCCACCGAGACGGAGAGAGAGAGAGACAACGTGGGAGAGGATATGACGTGCAGGGGCACGCCGTCCGTAACACTTTCCCTCTTGTCTAGAGTGAACTGGAATATTCGAGAGGCTTCGAAATCCCCACCGAATAGCGCGCGTATAGTGTTTCGCGCGCTTTTCTGTATGGCGGCGTCTTGGCTTTGTTAAGCGGCATGCCACATGGCAATCGCTCTGAGGTTGCGCTGCTCTCTGTTAGCCGAAGCGTGTGCAACGAAGCAGCGATAGCCTAGGCAGAGGCCAGAGATTTTATTCCTTGTCTGTATAATATTATGTATGTATTCTTTTTTATAAAACAAACTTTCACTTTCACTTTTAAAGGTCGTACGCGTCTTTCTCAAACTGAAACTCCCAATGCAAACGATACCCTGCTGCATTTCAGAGGATCCGGACACTTTATCGAACGCCGTTATATCGAACGCCGTTTTATCGAAGCCGTTTTATCGAACGCTGTTTTGTAGAATGCCGTTTTATCAAAGCCGATTTATCGGAAGAGTTTTTTTCACGGCATTTTCGTGTAACAAATTTCGCAGTACGTTTTTTAGTTTCCATTTCGCTATATAATTTACAAATATTTTCCCAGTGAGTCTATTTAACAGAATTGGTAGTCTTTATAGTTGTCTTTTATTTCTTTCGGGCATTTTGTTTTTGCGATGCGCGAACTTTTTCTCCGCAGATTTTGTTCTGCTGATTGTGCTGGTGGTACTGCCATAACAAAAAAAAACCTTTACTAAGATACCGCTGCTCAAAGTCCAATTTCAAACACAGGAGCGGAGTGAAGTTCGAAACCACCGTAACACCTTTGGGTAAAGTTACAGGAGTGTCGTAAGAATGAGACTCAAGATGTTCACACTCAGGATGTCGCGTGCACATTTGTGCCTTTTAACTGGTCTTAACTGTAAAACGACCCTTCTCTTAGTTCTTCCGATTCTCGAGTAAAAAAGCTCGGACCACTTTCCGCGTGCAGGGAAAACTGAGAATCCATTGCTGTCTGCGCTACGGTGGCTCTGGATATTTCACCACAGCCGACGGACTCAGCATAGTAAATGAGCCTTTGATGCTACAGGCAACCATTCATTGATTATCCACGCACTCTTGAAGTTTCCTTGACCAATTGAGTTGTACAAAGTTGCACTGATTATGTGAGTAGTAGTCCAGTATCGGTATTACGAAAACACTATCGTATATTACAAACCGCATTACACGCACGCCAATTGCGAACCTTCACTTACCTCTCACCACGGAGAATAAATATCTCTTCGCAGAAGCAGACCCCTCAGATTCGGCACGCAGACGACGACTGCGAGAGGACTCGGTGTGAGTAGTCGGTAATGCTGTACTCCACCGAGAGGGAGAGAGAGAGAGGCAACGTGGGAGAGGATATGACGTGCAGGGGCACGCCGTCGGTAACACGTTCGCTCTTGTCTAGAGTGAACTGGAATATTCGAGAGGTTTCGAAATCCCCACCGAATAGCGCGCGTATAGTGTTTCGCGCGCTTTTCTTTATGGCGGCGTCTTGGCCTTGTTAAGCGGCATGCCACATGGCAATCGCTCTGAGGTTGCGCTGCTCTCTGTTACCGGAAGCGTGTGCAACGAAGCAGCGATAGCCTAGGCAGAGGGCAGATAAACGTCGTACGCGTCTTTCTCAAATTGAAACTCCCAATGCAACGGATACCCTGCTGCATTTCAGGGGATCCGTACACTTTATCGAACGCCGTTATATCGAACGCCGTTTTATCAAAGCCGTTTTATCGTTCGCCGTTTTGTAGAATGCCGTTTTATCGAAGCCGATTTATCGGAAGAGTTTTTTTCGCGGCATTTTCGTGTAACAAATTTTTGCAGTACGTTTTTTAGTTTCCATTTCGCTATATAATTTACAAATATTTCCCCAGTGAGTCTATTTAACAGAATTGGTAGTCTTTATGGTTGTCTTTTATTTCTTTCGGGCGTTTTGTTTTTGCGATGCGGGAAATTTTTCTCCAGAAATTTTGTTCTGCTGATTGTGCTGGTGGTACTGCCATAACAAAAAAAAAACCTTTACTAAGCTACCGCTGCTCAAAGTCAAATTTCAAACACAGGAGCGGAGTGAAGTTCGAAACCACCGTAACACCTTTGGGAAAGTTACAGGAATGTCGTAAGAATGAGACTCAAGATATTCACACTCAGGATGTCGCGTGCACGTTTGTGCCTTTTAACTGGTCTTTACTGTAAAACGACCCTTCTCTTAGTTCTTCCGATTCTCGAGTAAAAAAGCTCAGACCACTTTCCGCGTGCAGAGGTAAACTGAGAATCCTTTGCTGTCTGCGCTACGGTGGCTCTCGATATTTCACCACAGCCGATGGACTCAGCATATAAATGATCCTTTGATGCTACAGTCAACCATTCATTGATTATCCACGCACTGCTGAAGTTTCCTTGACCAATAAACACCGTTGAGTTGTACAAAGTTGTGCTGATTATGTGTGTAGTAGTCCAGTATCGGTATTACGAAAACACTATCATATATTACAAACCGCACTACACGCACGCCAATTGCGAACCTTCACTTACCTCTCACCACGGAGAATAAATATCTCTTCGCAGAAGCAGACACCTCACATTAGGCACGCAGACGACGACTGCGAGAGGACTCGGTGTGAGTAGTCGGTAATGCTGTACTCCACCGAGAGGGAGAGAGAGAGAGACAACGTGGGAGAGGATATGACGTGCAGGGGCACGCCGTCGGTAACACGTTCGCTCTTGTCTAGAGTGAACTGGAATATTCGAGAGGTTTCGAAATCCCCACGGAATAGCGCGCGTAAAGTGCTTGGCGCGCTTTTCTGTATGGCGGCCTCTTGGCCTTGCTAGTGGCATGCCACATGGCAATCGCTCTGAGGTTGCGCTGCTCTCTGTTACCGGAAGCGTGTGCAACGAAGCAGCGATAGCCTAGGCAGAGGCCAGATAAACGTCGTACGCGTCTTTCTCAAACTGAAACTCCCAATGCAACGGATACCCTGCTGCATTTCAGGGGATCCGGACACTTTATCGAACGCCATTATATCGAACGCCGTTTTATCGAAGCCGTTTTATCGAACGCCATTTTGTAGAATGCCGTTTTATCGAAGCCGATTGATCGGAAGAGTTTTTTTCGCGGCATTTTCGTGTAACAAATTTTGCAGTACGTTTTTTAGTTTCCATTTCGCTATATAATTTACAAATATTTCCCCAGTGAGTCTATTTAACAGAATTGGTAGTCTTTATAGTTGTCTTTTATTTCTTTCGGACATTTTGTTTTTGCGATGCGCGAAATTTTTCTCCACAAATTTTGTTCTGCTGATTGTGCTGGTGGTACTGCCATAATAAAAAAAACCTTTACTAAGCTACCGCTGCTTAAAGTCAAATTTCAAACACAGGAGCGGAGTGAAGTTCGAAACCAAAGTAACACCTTTGGGTAAAGTTACAGGAATGTCGTAAGAATGAGACTCAAGATGTTCACACTCAGGATGTCGCGTGCACGTTTGTGCCTTTTAACTGGTCTTTACTGTAAAACGACCCTTCTCTTAGTTCTTCCGATTCTCGAGTAAAAAAGCTCAGACCACTTTCCGCGTGCAGAGGTAAACTGAGAATCCTTTGCTGTCTGCGCTACGGTGGCTCTCGATATTTCACCACAGCCGACGGACTCAGCATATAAATGATCCTTTGATGCTACAGTCAACCATTCATTGATTATCCACGCACTGCTGAAGTTTCCTTGACCAATAAACACCGTTGAGTTGTACAAAGTTGTGCTGATTATGTGTGTAGTAGTCCAGTATCGGTATTACGAAAACACTATCATATATTACAAACCGCATTACACGCACGCCAATTGCGAACCTTCACTTACCTCTCACCACGGAGAATAAAGATCTCTTCGCAGAAGCAGACACCTCAGATTAGGCACGCAGACGACGACTGCGAGAGGACTCGGTGTGAGTAGTCGGTAATGCTGTACTCCACCGAGAGGGAGAGAGAGAGAGACAACGTGGGCAGAGGATATGACGTGCAGGGGCACGCCGTCGGTAACACGTTCGCTGTTGTCTAGAGTGAACTGGAATATTCGAGAGGTTTCGAAATCCCCACGGAAAAGCGCGCGTAAAGTGTTTGGCGCGCTTTTCTGTATGGCGGCGTCTTGGCCTTGCTAGTGGCATGCCACATGGCAATCGCTCTGAGGTTGCGCTGCTCTCTGTTACCGGAAGCGTGTGCAACGAAGCAGCGATAGCCTAGGCAGAGGCCAGATAAACGTCGTACGCGTCTTTCTCAAACTGAAACTCACAATGCAACGGATACCCTGCTGCATTTCAGGGGATCCGGATACTTTATCGAACGCCATTATATCGAACGCCGTTTTATCGAAGCCGTTTTATCGAACGCCATTTTGTAGAATGCCGTTTTATCGAAGCCGATTGATCGGAAGAGTTTTTTTCGCGGCATTTTCGTGTAACAAATTTTGCAGTACGTTTTTTAGTTTCCATTTCGCTATATAATTTACAAATATTTCCCCAGTGAGTCTAGTTAACAGAATTGGTAGTCTTTATAGTTGTCTTTTATTTCTTTCGGACATTTTGTTTTTGCGATGCGCGAAATTTTTCTCCACAAATTTTGTTCTGCTGATTGTGCTGGTGGTACTGCCATAATAAAAAAAACCTTTACTAAGCTACCGCTGCTCAAAGTCAAATTTCAAACACAGGAGCGGAGTGAAGTTCGAAACCCCGTAACACCTTTGGGTAAAGTTACAGGAATGTCGTAAGAATTAGACTCAAGATGTTCACACTCAGGATGTCGCGTGCACGTTTGTGCCTTTTAACTGGTCTTTACTGTAAAACGACCCTTCTCTTAGTTCTTCCGATTCTCGAGTAAAAAAGCTCAGACCACTTTCCGCGTGCAGAGGTAAACTGAGAATCCATTGCTGTCTGCGCTACGGTGGCTCTCGATATTTCACCACAGCCGACGGGCTCAGCATAGTAAATGAGCCTTTGATGCTACAGTCAACCATTCATTGGTTATCCACGCACTGCTGAAGTTTCCTTGACCAATAAACACCATTGAGTTGTACAAAGTTGCGCTAATTATGTGAGTGGTAGTCCAGTATCGGCATTACGAAAACACTATCATATATTACAAACCGCATTACACGCACGCCAATTGCGAACCTTCACTTACCTCTCACCACGGAGAATAAATATCTCTTCGCAGAAGCAGACCCCTCAGATTAGGCACGCAGACGACGACTGCGAGAGGACTCGGTGTGAGTAGTCGGTAATGCTGTACTCCACCGAGAGGGAGAGAGAGAGAGACAACGTGGGAGAGGATATGACGTGCAGGGGCACGCCGTCGGTAACACGTTTCCTCTTGTCTAGAGTGTACTGGAATATTCGAGAGGTTTCTAAATCCCCACCGAATAGCGCGCGTATAGTGTTTGGCGCGCTTTTCTGTATGGCGGCGTCTTGGCCTTGCTAGTGGCATGCCACATGGCAATCGCTCTGAGGTTGCGCTGCTCTCTGTTACCGGAAGCGTGTGCAACGAAGCAGCGATAGCCTAGGCAGAGGCCAGATAAACGTCGTACGCGTCTTTCTCAAACTGAAACTCCCAATGCAACAGATACCCCGCTGCATTTCAGGGGATACGGACAGTTTATCGAACGCCGTTTTATCGAACGCCGTTTTGTCGAAAGTGTTTTTTTCGGGGAATTTTCGTGTAACAAAACTTCGCGTACGTTTTTTAGTTTCCTTTTCGCTACGCAATTTACAAATCTTTCCACAGCGAGTTTATTGAACATAATTTGTAATCTTTCTGGTTGTATTTTATTTCGGTCGTGCATTTTGTTTTTGCGATGCGCGTAATTTGTCCGCACAAATTTTGTTCTGTTGATTGTGCTATTGGTACTGCCATGGCAAAATTACCCGTTACTAAGCTACTGCTGCTTAAAGTCAAATTTAACACAGGAGCGGAGTGGAGTTCGAAAACACCGTAACACCTTTGGGTAAAGTTGCAGGACTGTCGTAAGAATGAGACCCAAGTTGTTCACATTCAGGATGTCGCGTGCACGTTTGTGCCTTTTAACTGGCCTTTACTGTAAAACGACGCTTGTCTTAGTTCTTCCGATTCTAGAGTAAAAAAGCTCGGACCACTTTCCGCGTGCAGAAGTAAACTGAGAATCCATTGCTGTCTGCGCTACGGCTGCTCTCGATATTTCACCACAGCCGACGGACTCAGCATAGTAAATGAGCGTTTGATTCAACAGTCAACCATTCAGTGATTATCCAGGCACTGCTGAAGTTTCCTTGACCAATAAACACCGTTGAGTTGTACAAAGTTGCGCTGATTATGTCAGTAGTAGTCCAGTATGGGTATTACGAAAACACTACCATATATTACAAACCGCATTACACGCACGCCAATTGCGCACCTTCGCTTACCTCTCACCACGGAGAATAAATATCTCTTCGCAGAAGAAGACCCCTCAGATAAGGCACGCAGACGACAACTGCGAGAGGACTCGGTGTGAGTAATCGGTAATGCTGCACTCCACCGAGAGGGAGAGAGAGAGAGAGGCAACGTGGGAGAGTGTCTGACGTGCACGGGCACGCCAACTATAACACGTTTCCTCTTGTCTAGAGTGTACTGGAATATTCCAGAGGTTTCGTATTCCTCACCGAATGGCGCGCGTAAGTGTTTCGCACGCTCTACTATCTGCCGGCGTCTTGGCCTTGCTAGCGGCATACCACATGGCAATCGCTCTGAACTTCCGCTGCTCTCTGTTTGCGAAAGCATTTGCAACGAACGACGATAGCTTAGGCAGAGGCCAGTTGAACGTCGTACGCACCTTTATCAAACTGAAAGTCCCAATGCAGCAGATCCACTGCTGCATTCAGCAGTCGAATCTCGCTCTCGGTCGCTAGCATCCATAGGTTCGTTGTAGCCTTTTAACTTTCAAACATCAAATTTCTTTTTCTTCTCGGCGAATTACCGGAAACACGAGATAAAAGTCAACCAGCCGAACCGCCGAAAACAACATAATCCAAATAACACTGTTACTTAAGGACCTGCAATAGATAGTCAACATGCAAGACAAAATCCAGCCTTTTCACAAAACAGAGATCAAAGTATAGTATTTTCTACAAAACTACTCAACTAGAAAACAAATTGCACAGTCAGATACTCGTAACAATGTTTTTAGGAAGACAACTCCATTGCCATATCCGAACATGAGAGGGAGGGCGCATTTAATGAGTCATCTTCGGATTGGTATTCCGTTGAGGTTTATGATATTTCGTTGTAGCAATCCTCCACTCCCACAACACATCAGGACGAAAAAAATGGTAAGTTCCAATTGCCGATTCTTTTTTATTAATAGCCGAGAAGCGACAAAGAAGCCGAGAAAGAAAAGCTTTTCGACTTCCGCATGGGAGCATTGTTCAAAATAAAATTCCCAGTACGAGGGGGTGGGGATGTTTAAGTAAACGGCGTCAGCATCGTGAAAGCCTGTTTCATTGGTTTAGTGCGACGTTCGTTCTGGTGCGTGTACTAGTGATACCACATGAATGCGAGGAAGTGTTTTTTTATGTACGGTACCCCACTTCATCTCGTAGCCCAAAGTTTCTGCCTCTTCTGGCGTGCAGAAACATTGGGCGAGATAAACTGGAACACGGTAGAATTAAAATTCGGGACGGCTGGCTGGTATGACTATAGTTGCTTTGCTTGTTGTGAACAATTCGGCAAAATTATTCTGTCTAACGATTACTGAAGTGATGTGAAACCATTCAAAAAGCCCTAAATCAATATCTCTCAAGTAACCTTTCATTTCATTCTCTGGTCTGCGTCTTCATTTCGTGCGATGTATTTTCCGTACTTCAAATGCCTGTGGTTTGATGTGATGGGTTTATAGTTACACTGGATTTTGTTCTTTTTCTGAAAGTTTGTGTAGATGGCTTTTCAATGTGGGAAATACCAAGTGACCGCCCCTCACATACATACGTACATCTACGGCAGCAGGGGACAAGTTATTCAGATGACCTCGGAAAATCTTCAGTGTGCCCTGATTTTGTGCTTGTGTACTACATAAAATGCCAAGCTTATCTCTCCCATTTTTCCAAGTGCCTTTTTTATGCAGGAAATTATAGATGTCATTGAAAGTTTGTCCAAAAGACGGATTGCAATCTGCCTAAAACCTTGTTAGTGTTGCATCTACAACAAAGGTGGAAATGCAAAGATGAACCTAAGGGGTAAGTGTAAAGATGGATTCGTTAGGACAAAGGAATACCCAGTGTAATGTTACAGACTCTGGCTGATACGGAGAATGTAGCGAATATAGCCACAAACATTGCTTTGTATGAAACAGTGATTTTGTAATAAATGTTCTTATTACTTCCCCATATTCTGCATTTTTCTGTGCAGAACCATGATAATAACGCTGGACTGGGAAAGTACACATCTGGGAACCTTGTCATAAATGTAGCTCAAATTCTAATTTGTCTAAAATTGTTAAATGGCAGTATCGAAACAATTCGAAATTTCGTAACACTTTGCATACATAAGTGAAAATATTAAGGTAAAGAATCTCCATATTTGGCCGTGTTCTTGAAGCTGTCAAGGCAGCATTGATTAGACAAATATTAAGGTAAAGAATCTGCATATTTGGCCGTGTTCTCGAAGCTGTCAACGCAGCATAGATTAAACAAATATTAAGGTAAAGAATCTCCATATTTGGCCGTGTTTTCGAAGCTGTTAATGCAAGATTTATTAAACAGGTTTGATAAGTAAATATGACTAAACCGTATTCTACACTTGCAATCTAAAGCAATGTAGGAAACGTCTAATACTACCCGTCACGGTGGCTCAGTGGCTAAGGCGTTGCGCTGCTGGGCACGATGTCACGGGTTCGATTCCCGACCGCGGCGGCCGCTTTCTGATGGATGCGAAAAGCAAAAAAAACGCCCGTGTGTACGAGATTTCGGCGCACGTTAAAGATCCCCAGGAGGTGAAAATTAATCCGGAACCCTCCACTACGGCGCTCATCATCTCCTGCGTTGCGTTGGCATGTTAAACACTACAGTCAATCGAATCATCAATCAAAGTCAATACTGATTAAGGAACAATAAAAAGATTGGTGTGGTTCTCAGCTTTCCTTTTAAGAAATAACCCACAGCTGTTTTCCAACAAAAAAAGTGAATGTTCTACACAACTGATGCCGAACTTCACGAAATGTGCTGCTGTTAAATGTGCAAACATGCGTGCATGTACTGCAATAATTGTTTGATAATCGTGACACAAGTTGTCACACAAGAATTTTTGGCTTAAGGCTGTCTTATCACAACTTTGCAGTCTTTTTGAAATAAGCTATCAAGTTAATGTTCTCACAAAAGCTTGGTTTCATTAAAACATAATGTTGTTTAACTAAAGCTTAAAATCATGCCCACAATTTACTAAGCATCTATCATGCATGATCGATGCTCGTTTCTAGAATGGCACAAAGCTGATGCAAACATCAAATTTAGTCATGCATGTTCATACGCCTTTAAGCGTTGCCAATACTCGCGAAGATTTTTGAGTGATAACCTGGATACCGATTATCGAACAGGTCAAGCAATGTGCAAACATGCGTGCATGTACTGCAATAATTGTTTGATAATCGTGACACAAGTTGTCACACAAGAACTTTTGGCTTAAGGCTGTCTTATCACAACTTTGCAGTCTTTTTGAAATAAGCTATCAAGTGCATGTTCTCACTAAAGCTTGGTTTCACTAAAGCCTAATGTTGTTTAAATAAAGCTTAAATTCATGCCCACAATTTACTAAAACAACTATCATGCATGATCGATGCTCGTTTCTTAAACGGCACAAAGCTGATGCAAACATCAAATTTAGTCATGCATGTTCATACGCCTTAAGCGTTGCCAATACTCGCGAAGATTTTTGAGTGATAACCTGGATACCGATTAGCGAACAGGTCATGCAATGCATATATATTGTCGCGAAGCCGAGGTCTCTTGATGTTGTCTGTTGTTTTGCGTTCTGTGCTCGCCGCCAATAACTTGGCTCGGCCGCTCTGCCTCATCGGCCGCCTACACTTCCAAGTGTTGTGTGTGAAAACGCTTCGGACGCGGCGAAGCCCTGGTCCCCTTTTTTTCCCGAGAAACGGCTCCGGCGTGTGTGCTTGCCCGTCGCCCGACCGGGGGACGCGGCTGTTGAGGAGACCGAGCCATCGGCCCAGTTAAGGTTACGGCGCCGCAGTGGCGTCTCCGACCCCCCGTTGCGCCTGCTCAGGCCGCTCTGTGCTCCGAACCCTTGGCCTAGTTCAAACGACCGCCTGTCTTTTTCCCTTTCGAGTTTGTATACACTACTTTATTCTCAACAGTAATTCTTTTGCCAGAAACGGGCGCCTTCGAGTTTGAACTTTGTGTCTTCTGTGATTGCTTCATTTTTCCTTTCGAGAATGTAGCTGATTGGAGCTAAGACGCGTCTCTCGGATTGGCGGCGGCTGTGCCTTGCTTTTCCCCTTGGTCCGCGTGCTCCAGGATGAACTTTTTCCCCCCAATATGTCCACCACCGGACCGCTGGACGCGTATATAACGCGGCTCCACCGCCTATTGGGAGAGAGCTGCACCAGGGGAGCCACTTGCTGCCAGTCGTCGGGGCCAGACGCCGGGAGCCTTTCGCCCGCCAACTATGTTTCGTTAACTACAATTGATTGCCTGTTTGCTCCTGTTTTTATGTATCGGTTGTAACGTCTTGCAGCTATGTTTTAAATCGAAGTGTCAATAATTAAACAAGTTAACCTTTTGAACCCCTGAAAACTTCGAGTGCTTCATCGCCGGACTCATCATTCAACGAAAAACTTCCGTTACAATATTAAGAGAACATTTTCATCTTTCTGGCACCTCAATTTTAGGAATTATAAAGTAACTTCTGTTTTAGCAGCACAGCCATGTGGCGACCAGTTTGTTCAAGGGAAGAACAAAATACACCCGAGGCTCTTCGAGTTCAGACGGCCAATGGAGAGCATGGTCGAGCATATCGTCTTCCAGTGACGCACTGTTCGTTTACCGCGCCAAAAAGGCGCCTTCGGGGGCTCGCCACAGCAGTGCCGGGGAAAGCGCGCGTGGCACGCAACATGACACCTTCCAGGTGTGGGGCCTTTGGAGGGCGGCGGTAGATGTCACTTATATAAAGGTATACATGCTGAAACTGCAAATTGACCTATAACTAAGTAAGCCTAACATGAACACCTATATAAAGATTGCTAAGTGTCACAAACTACGGGCCAGGCCCTCCATTTTTATATTCGGGCGGCTGACATGACGGCCTCCCGGACGGGGGTCGGCCATTTTGCGGCGAGCTGAGGAATCCGGGGTTCTCCTCGGCTTGTTGTTTCGCCCTGTTTGGCTTGTTGTTTCGCCTTTGTTTCGCCCTGCCTGCTCCCAGGACAATGCGACCTGCCACATTCCAGGTGCGTGCGGGGGGGTGACGACACGATTCAGGCGCGGATGCATGCGGGTGACGACGGCGAATGGCCCCAGGAGGGGGGAAAAAGAGGAACAATGGGAAAGACGTCAGAGCAGGATTTTCGCGGCCGGTGAAAGTTATTTAAGGGAGCGCACATGGTCGCTTGGGGCAGTCGGCTGAAGATTCCTGAACGTGGTACCGGGGGAAGGGTCCGGGGGTGACGCGCTTTAGCGGAAGTACATCGGTAGGCTTCGCGACGGAACGGTCCACGCCTCGGCTCAGCGCTCGAGTTCGCCCGTCGCCACGAGTCCCATGGCCGACCAGCTTCCGCACCCCGGAGCCCCGAAACATGTAAGCGGCTGCCCGGCGAGGCCGTCTCCACCTCGTCATGACTTTCCGCGGGTTCTCCTTGCCTCGTAGAGACTTTCTTTTGCGCTCCTCCTCCTGGTTTTACTAGCGTCGCTTGTAGTTAACGGGTTGAGAGTTTTTATGTGTGTGTCTTGTTTGTAGTAGTTGGGTTTTTAGGGTAATCATGTTGGAGGGCATTTCACTTGTCGTGTACAGCTTGCAGACCTGCTAGATTTTTTTATAGTAAGTGCTGTGTCGGGGGTTAACGATGTTTGTCCCCTAGATGGTTTTGCGTGTTGCATACTTGTTAGTATTTTTTGGTAGTTGTGTTGTCGAGGTTTCACCAAGTGTTTGCCTTTAGAGTGTTTCGCGTGTCGCGTACAGCTGTCTGAGTTATAATTTCGAGGTCGAAGGTTAAGGCGTAGGCCACGGCGGATCGAGTGTCGCCGTAGTGGCCCCCTTGTGTATGTGGTTTTCGCTTTGTTGTGTTACTATCTAGTTAGCGCCGTGCGCTAGCCTCCCAGCGCACACGTGCGCTTAGTGTACGGCAGATTAGTGCCTGCGCGCACAAGGCCGATGGCAGTGTGAAGGCTTCTTTTTCTTGCGTCGGGCGGTGCCCTGTAATCTTGTTTTTGTTTGTTTCTGCAGTAAACCTATATAATCAAAACGTAGTCGAGCATCTCTGTTGATTTCATTTACCCCAGCAATCTTGGCACACGTGAAAACTCACGGGCCGGCCACCCTGCTAAAATATAAGTAACTGTTGTCTCGCGCCCTTCTTCATTGGTTTTTGCTAGCGGACGCAATCATCCAGGGGAGGGGTTTGTGACACTAGTTATATGTTACTTTTGTACCGTATAAATTCGAGGTTATAAAAATTCGAAAATGTGCACCTCTACAAAAGTTACCTAGCTTGGAGTGTTCATATGTTGACTGCACTCTAAGCTGGCTAACCTTAATAAAGGTGCGCATTTTCGAATTTTTGTAACTATACACTACACTTTAAGCTGGGTAACCCTTACAGAGGTGCACATTTTCGATTTTGTAATCTCTAATTTATAATGTACAAAAGTAACCTATATCATAGTAACCTGTACATACGTATACACGTAAGGGTTACTTAGCTATGGGTTACTTTGCAGCTTACTGCACTCTAAGCTGGGTAACCCTTAATAGATGTGCATTTTCGAATCTGCGCGAATGTATGCAATGTATTCCAAAATTTCGAATTGTTTGGATACTGCCATTGAACAATTTTAGAGGAATTGGTATTTGAAGTTAAATTTATTACACGGTTCTCATATGTGTATTTTCCCAGTGAAACGATATTGTAATGGTTCCGCAGAAAAAAAAGCAAATTGTGGGAAAGTAGGAAGAACATTTATTACAAAATCACTGTTTCATATAAAGCAGTATTTAGGGCTATATGGGCTCCCACTAGCGCCGGACATTGGTCCAGCATGCGAACTTGATGCCCATAGAAGAACGGGCCATGCAGCGCTGCCAGTCACAAACGGGCTCGCCACAGCTTCCATGACTCACGCCGACAAACAAGTCTTGTAACAGCAATCCTCGCTTCATCTTAGGGAAATCACAGCAGTGAAAAGGCTTGAGCGGCGCGAAAACGCGGCCACTCGGCCTGCGGGCGCTGCCATTTCGTACATCCTGTCATGCAACCTAGAAATCACAGATCGCCCGGCGAGATGGCGCGACAAGCGTCTATTATAGGCTACTGGGCGTTTTATAGGTTACATCGTAAAGCTTACATGTCAGATTTTGTCAAAATAACCTATCAATCGCCTACGTAACAATTACACTTCTTTTGACTTCACGCCTGTAACTCTTAGAATGGACTGATATAAAAAATATGAAATTAGCTCCATTGTAACCTTTATGCTATAGGTTGCGTCCTTTTAGAGGTTACATTATAGGTTACCAGGATTAGAGTGCCATAGAATGTGCACTTAGTAACTTCTCATTGTTTGCTACTAACATCCACATATAGTAACAAATTTACATGAGTTATTGAACGTAATAACTACACCACTTTTCCCATTCCACCTCACGATTAAAACTTTTTTGCGTATACACATGTTCACGTGGATATGCTCACATTAAGATGCATAATTCTAAAATTATCGCTAAAATATTTGATCTTCGATTCAAGCCTACTGACTCTATCAGGGAAATTCCGCTGCTGGCTATAAAAGCAAGAAGAACCAATGCATGTCTATGCTAAGTTATACTCGCTGTAATCGTGCATTCCGGTGGTGTTCCTGCTCCGTTTTTTAGGGTGTAAGTCTGATATCTGCGTGTTGAATGTGGCTACGTTGTGCTGCGTGGGCAGCTGATCCACAGGGTTAGCTTTTCCACTAGAATATGCATTGCCAGTTAGTACAAGCACTAAGTACCTGGCGGATACTCTTGCAAGTACCTGGTTTGTGTTCTGTTAGTGAGTGCAATTATTTTCTTAAAGAGTGAGTGCTGTCATTTGTTTTTTTGCGCTCGCTGTGCCTGCAATGAAGCCACTCGATTCGCAACTTTGTTTTTAGAACTTTTACACTCAGGGAAGCGTCACCGGGCGTGCGGCATTGCATTCAAAGAGAAACCTGTTTACACGACTCTTCCTCAAAACCTTGCATAGGCAAGGGCGTTCGTGCAAGACTACAAGAAAAAAACAAGGTGGCTGCACCATCTAATTCATACTTCTTCTCGCGAATCTATCGACTAGCAATCCGAATTCACTTCTAAACATCACGCACATCGCGGTGTACGATGCCAGCTCCAGATTTCTCTCTGGTTACTATTGTTCAAGTATACGGCAGAGACCACTACAGTAACGCTAGGGAGAGCGGAGCCGAGTGCGCGCCTACACTCCATAATGTTCCGTGCGGGTAATTTTTCTTTTTTGGGGGATATTTCTGCAGTTTTTTAACCAAAAGGGAAACAGGGAATCTTCATTACGTGCAAGGAAGTTTATAAGTGGTGCAGTACAAAGGAAAAATAATATCAGTATACCAGACCTTGCATTAGTTATTACTTTTTTTTCTTTAAAATGTTCCTGAAAACCTCGTGGTATTTATGTTCGAAATGTCCAGTCAAATTCCTGCAAGCCACAAGTATCCAAGATCGCTCCCAACCAGTTCATAAAAGAGGGTAGAGTATAGCGATAGAATACTCGATGAGCAAGAGCTAGAAAGGCGTCAGGAATGTATTTCCATAATAAGCCTAATTACCAAGCACTGTCTTGTTTTTTTTTTTCTTAGGCAGTTCTAACTTAGAAATTTGCAAGCAAAGTAATCACGGTTTAGTGAAAAACGTAAAATGCATAGTCGAATGCTGTGGAGGGAAAAATGTTATGAAATTTTGTTCATGCTAAAACTGATTCTCTGAGAATCATCTGCATCCGGGAGGCTACGGAAAGAGGCAACGCTGGCTAACGCCCAAAACTGAGCAGGAAACCACGTAAAGATCAATAGATGCGTTAGATGCAAGAAAGTAGAACGCAGGAAAATTTGGTGGGAATTCGTAAAAAACCTGCAAGCGAACATAAATAGGAAATTTCTGAACCTAGAAAAGGATATTTTTCACCCCAGTGCGGAACATCACTGCTCCGGTCGGCGGTGGCAGAGACCATTTTCCGGGATTTCCCGGCGGCCTAGCGGGGATTCCCCGGCGGCCGGGCGGGGATTCCCGGATGGCTAGTCGGGGAATCCCCGGCCACGCCGGCTTCCAAGCTCTCTCTGGCAGTTTCTGTGCAGTGCAGTCAAGCTACAGTCACAATAATTGTTGAATTTTAAATTATCGTTGCTTACCATTTTGCTCATACGCATGCGGGCGGGTGTACACGGGCACATGTGTGTATGAGAGAGACAGAGAGAGATAGAGGGAAATAAACTTTATTCAAGAAAGTGGTTAGAGAAGCCCGCTGGCCACCGGCCAAAGGCTGGTGGCGATTTCAGTGGTGCTTTTGAACAGGGCTTCCTGTGGTCTACAGGCCGCTTGCCGAAACACTATTCCTAATAAGAAAATTTGATAGCAAAGAAATTCGTATCACAGCAGTGTGTCGCATATGGTAATTCGTCAAAGGGCTACTGGTCGTACATCGCTACGGCCTTTAGTCGTTCAAAAGAAAGGTCTTTTTAACATTTAAAGCCTTATATGATTCAAACATTGGGGGAATAGGTTGGGCACAAAACGTCTAGGTATAAACTATAAAGTTGACAAGCTTCTTCCCCTAAAAGTTGAGCTCGCTCTTAAACTGACAGGACACACGGAATGCTGCATCTTCTGAGAAACAATCTTATCAATGAAGGTGGAAAGTATAGTGCTTTAGTAACGTGCAGCTTCTTTCAATGCATCTCGTATCAAGTTCACGAGCCAAATTGGAAACAACTCTTTCAGGTTTTTAATTTTGTAGTATATTCGGCCGAAATGTATATCAAGAGTTCTAACAAAATTAAACCATTTTCTTTATCTAACACCGGCGTGGTTGTCCTATCCAAATAAGGAAAAGATTTATAACTGCACTGTGGCATACTCTTAGCCTTTAGGTGTCCCAGCATGTAATAGGCGGCGTCAGCGTACCTAAAATTGCGTCGAACTCGTCGTCGAGTAAACATTTTCAATCTCGGTATTCACCTTACTCAACTCATTGTTGGACTGCAGCTGCTCTATGAGTGAGTCTGAAGTTTCCACATCAGAAGTATCCAACACCGTCTTCGCTTCAGTTATAAGCCTTGTGTTTTGTTGCTGACGAGTTGTTCTTTACTTTCAGCTAGTGCATTATTCTTTCCGGAATATAGAAATGCCTCCTACACCTCGTGGTCACCAACCTCGTTCTTACCGATTGTACACGATCCACCGGCTCAGTAGCCCCGATTTCTTCCTTCCCGGCTTTCAAGGCATCATGAGATGATGAAAAAGGCCAAGTCCACTAATAAGAGAGAATAGCAGTATTTACATTAGATAGCTATGTCCCTTCCTTCCGATGATCCTCGTCTTCCTTGTTCAGACGACCAGGGCTACCCCCTCGGTCCATCCGTCTCTTCATCCGGGTTATCTCTATGTATCCGACAGCTTAAAGTGCATCAACCGGCATGCGGAAAGAATCCTCAGTACCACATACATTCAAACTTGGTCTGAGCTGGCACCGAAATAAAATTAGTTTTAAAATCTGATGTTTTGAGGTAGGTTTAAAGGTAATAGATTGGAATCATAGGTTGAAATCAAAGGCAGTACAAACAAACATGACAAATGCAAACTGAATGTTTTAAAGTATTAGAAATCATTGGTGGCGGGACAAGCCAAGCTAAACAAACAAAATCAATGAGTAACACAAGAGAAACAGGTGCCTAAAATTATCATTGCAAGTAACAAAAAGACAAACAGCTGCCAACAATGTACAATTGGTTAGATTTTAAGTACTCAGAGAACTGCGGGCTATGGGCTATAAGGAACAAAGCTAATCACTTTCAGCTAACATAAAATAAAGTTCTTTTCGCGAAACTGGTTGCCTCACAAAACACACACCCTTATGCACCAAAGCAGCACTTTGTAATAGATAACTCCCGTCTAGGCATGTTCAGGGAACCTGTAACTACGCAGTGGTACCCAATTATTAGCTATGCATAAAAACGTTTTGTGCATGCCTCTACAAGTCTTTGCTCTCCGCTAAAGGCACATGGTGGACACTGCAAATAAAAGAACTGTTGTGATACATGTGAAAACGGTATTGTACGAGCAGCATTTAAAAGGCCATTTCAAAAGTTCTTTTCACTAAACAATTCAATGACAAAAGTGCCACCGTAGTAATGTGTCAGCATTCTTTGGCAAGTACAACCTTCAAAGTCCCTTAATGAAAACAATTTGCAATACCTAATACATGCTACGTAAACACATGATCAGACAAATTAACATGCGTCGTTATGATGGACTTGTACCTTCAGACTTGATAAGAATAAAAAATGTGACGTAATGCACTAATTGGGTATTTAAATTGGCCATGGAACCGTACATTTTGTTGTCACACTGCTTATA
Source organism: Haemaphysalis longicornis (assembly GCA_013339765.2). Lineage (NCBI taxonomy): Eukaryota > Metazoa > Arthropoda > Arachnida > Ixodida > Ixodidae > Haemaphysalis > Haemaphysalis longicornis. The sequence continues at coordinate 201,065,014 of CM023451.1, read as the reverse complement.
TTTTCCCTTATTAGATGTCATTGTAGCAATACATTTCCGTTTAATGAATCCGTCTTTACTGGGATGAATTTACATCACTCCACTACGATGTGTTTGTTAACCAATGAGACAAATACAGAGAAACTTAATGGGTTAGCCTAGATACAGGAAGCGCCAATTAATATTAGACAATGCGGGTCCACTGTCGACTTGTCGACCTTTTGGGTACAGCTCGAAGCACATCGGCAACGAACGCAATACAGCTGCTCGTCATCTGAACAGTCAATGTCACGCACGGCACCTGCTCACTGAATACTTCCATCCTACAAAAAAAAAGCGTTCACAAAAGATAACAATGCTTCGCACCAGTTTTTTAGGAGTTACGAAGCACCACACGATGTTTACTTTCCACAACTGTCCTTAAGACACCCACCAACAGTTGCTTGGCGGAGCTGGCACACTACATCCCAATTCACGGACAGCAAGCAGACAGCTGACGAAGCAGTCAAATTACAAGCCTGAGCAACACAAACTGGAGCGACGCAGCGGCTCCCACCGCAGGCATGCTACCGTGTCCACCGCAGCTGAAAGTCTCGTATCACGCGTGTTAACGCAAGCCGCAGTTCCGCGAAAAATTTCGAATACTTTGTTATTACAAACTTTACACGCAATTTTAAATAACAAAAGCATACTCAAAATGGAAAATTGTGGAATATATTTTAATTAAGCAATTTTGTTTGCTACAATACGAAAAAGAGCGGCGCTGGCGTCCGCATTATCTTTTAAGTTAGGAAATACTACAGGCTATTTTCGCCTTAAACGCATTGTTAAAGGCATGGCTGAACGTATTCAACCAGTGGAGACGCTTGATTAGCTTGATGGTAGCAGAGCGGCTACACGAACACACAAGTGTCACTACTCACTCACCCGCCTTGGTAGGTCCAAAAACCAAAAGATAAGCGGCCATGCTACCATAGCGATGCGTTTGGGCGTACGAAACATGTTCGCTCAGGCGTCGAGCACACCGTAATGCGTAAATAAAAGCAAAAAAAAGAAACACGAACGCATAGTCACGCGAAAGTCCCCTGACGATGAAATTGGACGATCGCAGTTTTGGGAAAGTTGGGCTGGGGATCTTCGCCCGGTTTCTGAGCACATCACAATACAACGGCCTATGAAGCACACGGCGCACTTTCATCACAGACACCACCTCTCACCCAACCCATCGAGGGGTTATGTGGTTGCACAGCTCAGAGATACTTTAGGAAGCTGTAGCTACAGCGTAGCACAGCTTGTGAATCGCGCACGGTACACGACATTTTTCTTCGCTCAGCGGATTGGCTTGTCTAGAGCGTGACTTCGCAATGGATGCGGGCGTGGATTCGAAAATTTTTCGGTGCCTAACATAATCATCTCAAAAGCGCATATGTTCCCATTTACACTTTGTAAGTTTTACAGGTAAATTGTAAAATTTATTTGGGACAGCTTCGTTGCTGCCACTGCCACTAAACAGCGTGCTGCGGATGTAACGGCTGCGTGGCCTCGACATCAGAGACATCAGAGGCCCCGAGGGCCACGCGCCCCCGTTGGAAAGTAGCCGAAACGTAATACTATCGCTTCCCGGCGGCCTAGCGGGGATTCCCCGGCGGCCGGGTGGGGATTCCCGGATGGCTAGTCGGGGAATCCCCGGCCACGCCGGCTTCCAAGCTCTCTCTGGCAGTTGCTGTGCAGTGCAGGCAAGCTACAGTAACAATAATTGTTGAATTTTAAATTATCGTTGCTTACCATTTTGCACATACGCATGCGGGCGGGTGCACACGGGCACATGTGTGTAAGAGAGAGACAGAGAAAGATAGAGGGAAATAAACTTTATTCAAGAAAGTGGTTAGAGAAGCACGGTGGCCACCGGCCAAAGGCTGGTGGAGATTTCAATGGTGCTTTTGAACAGGGCTTCCTCTGGTCTACGGGCTGATTGTCGAATCACTATTCCTAATAAGAAAATTTGCAAGCAAGGCGATTCGTAGCACGGCAATTAGTCGTTTATGGTAATTCGTCTAAGGGCTACTTATTGTACAAAAGAAAAGTATTTTTTTACATTTAAAGCCTTATAGGATTCCGACATTGGAGAAACCGGTTGTGCACAAAACGTCTACGTATAAAATATAGAGTTCACAAGCCTCCTCCCCTAAACATTGAGCTCGCTCTTAAGCTGACAGGACACGGAATGCTGCATGTTCTCCGAAACAATCTTATCAATGAAGGTGGAAAGTATAGTGCTTTATTAACGTGCAGCTTGTTTTCAAGGCATCTCGCATCAAGTTCACTAGCCAAATGGTAAACAACTGTTTCAGGTTTTTAATTTTGTAGTTAATTCGGCCGAAACGTATATCAAGAGTCATCTAACCAAATTAAACCATTTTCTTTACTAACACCGGCGTGGTTATCCTATCCAAATAAGGAAAATATTTATAACTGCGCTGTGGCGTACTCCCACAAAACTAGGCAGCTTCTACTACAGAAACAGAACCTTTCCACCAAAATGTAAACGTTTTGCTACGAAGCGAAAAGACAATCAGGGAAAATCTTCGTTGGTAGTTATTGATATAAAATAACGTTGCCGCGAATTATATCGTCTGATCAGTCTGTAGCGAAATGCGCGTTTCCTCCTAGTTTGTGTGCTGTACAGCCTCGCTTGATACAGAAAGGGTGAGTGCAGCTTTGCGGTCATCATCCTAAACTGTTCTTGATTGATCGACAACGTTTTTGCCCTAATTCGGTATTCCCAGAAGCTAGAGTAAACGCTGCAGCGTTCTATCCCCTGACGCTCTACTGTGCGCAACACATTGTTTACTGCTTCTTCGAAGTTTGTGTCCCCGTTTATCGCGACTCGCCAGTTCGCTTCAGTTTCTCCAATATGCTAGTTTAGCCCTTCACTTCGTTACATAATACTCGATGATATATATCACTAACCGCGAGATAGCTCTTCTTGATTCTTAAGTAAGAGTAATAAGGGTACCTCAAAAGAAGTTGCATCAAAGCCAGAAGTACGTCGTTCGCATATTTTTTTACGTTTTTAAATGCACGCGCGTTCCTTGCGGCAAGCACTGATTCGATCTTCTTATACGTTGCTTGTTTCCTCAATAAAGTCTGTAGTTAATCTGCGCTGAGATCCATGTTGCCACCGGATCAGTCTGTTGTGCCGCGCAGTACTGAAGAGAACACTGTCAATTGTCTAGTTCCACCATTTTCTTTAAACCCGTAAACAAGCTTCCAATGAGTGTACGAACCGCGATGCGATGCGATGAGATTTTTTTTTTTTTTTTTTTTGGGGGGGGGGGGGGGGGGGGGCGGGGGAAGCAGCGAGGGAACAGGGCTTGAAACTTGTCATGGCGTGGACGCCGCCAACTTATGAGGCCCAAGTGGACGGGAAGGGGATCTAAAAGGATGAGGATAGCGGGAAATACTAACCGAAAATTAGTTGAGACATAGAGCTAGGATGTTCGAATTTGGGTAGGGCGGCAACTGCGAAGCGGTTGCGCGCTCCGAAAGAAACGCCGAGGCGGAAGGAAGGGTGACGTGAAGGCGAGGGAAGGAGCAAAGGCGACTAGAGAAGTGGGTCAAAGACAGCGCTGAATGCGGAAGGAGGAGTGCTTAATGGTACCTCCGCCACGGCGGTCAAGGCCAACGTTTATAAGATACTTTTTCAGTTCCGTATCTCCCCGCCCCGGCCATGGAGAGAAGGCGGCCTGCCGCGACTCTCGCCACCACGGCGCTGCGGTTGCGAGTTGCGCTAGGGGAGCCGAGCGTCGTCTGCTAGCGGGGAGCGTTCCTCACGGCATTCTCCGCTTCTCATCACTCCTGGCTGCGTACTGCAGGAGAAATAACTGCTTCCGCGGAAGTTGCTCATCAGTTTGTTGCGGCCATTGCAGTTCGCAATTTATTTGAAACGGACGGTATTATGCAAGGAGTACCGTACGTATGCCCACGGATTTCAAGCGGTGGCTAAAAGATCAAGAACGATTAAATGAACGTTCGCGTAGCAGTGGCTGTCAAGCGTGCCCAGAAATTCGCTTGCCATGCGAATCCGCAAATTCAATTGCATCACGAAATAATATTTCCTCACACGACTGTTGGAGCAGCTTGCCGTTTCGGTGGACAACATAGGTGATATCGTCCCGCACAACAACGCTCTTCAGGATTGTGTAGGCGCCCGCTTTTCATTCCAGCCACGTAAAACAAAACAATTTACCGACGCTTCCCCGGTTCTTTTTCGAGTGCTGACGTTCTCCAGTTGGCTGGGAGCCGTATGCCGCACTATTCTCGACTATCTGAGCAAAATCGGTGCACTGCAGCGGAACAGGCGTCTCATGGACAGCTCCTCTTGTAGCTCGGTGAGCAAGTGCTCTCCATTTGTAATCCCCTAGCTCGTGCGTAGACGTTGCCTTTCTCTTTTCCGGAGATCGCCGCCGAGACTGCTTCCTCAACAAGTTGCTGGGGAGGTTGGCAAAGTTAACGGGAACTGCGCCTTCCTTCAGCGACCAGTAAGCCCGGTCGGACGAAAGGAAGAAACTTGTACAAACACGCAACTACTCCGCAACTTTGAGCTCAGCCGACTGGAGCACGCGTATGTGTTCTTCTGGAGGAGTGAACTCGGAAGCACCACACAAGGGGCAAGAAAATTTCGTTGCCTCCTGTTACATTTATTGTAGCTGTTTGCTTCCGAGAATGTACACAATTACCAGGTGAGCGCGCCCTCCCCCACACGCACAGCAAACGTGCGGAGCGCTTAATAAGAAAGTGTTTTGCCATCCTGCTCCGCTCGGAAGGAAAGCATAACCGAAACCGCATATGAGCGCCGGGATGTCATCGCGCAAGAAAAAGCTCGGTGCGCTTGCACCTAGAAACAGGCAGGAAGAATAATATTCGGCACCTCATGAAAACGTCGACCTTGCCGGAGCGCACGTGTAACGCCGTGAAAAGCGACAGCGCATGCTCGAGAAAAAAAACGGCCGAAAAATATAACACAGCCCGAAGTAAAAAAAAAAACACCTACGTGACGTAATACGTTACGTAGGGTTAGTGGTCAAGTGATATTTTTCGCTCTTGGACCCCTTCGCCCTCGTGCAAATGCCTGCCCTCTTGTAGCGTTCCGCCCCGGAATCTCGGGTTGTGACCAGTTCTGCTGCGTACTCCGAAAACAAATACCGTATTTACCCGATTCTAACGCGCCCCCGATTCTAACGCGCACCCATTTTCCTGGAAAAAAAAAACGAAAAAACTTGCACCTCCGATTGTAACGCGCACGGGACTTGTGAGCACAGACAAACGAATGCGAGAGAAACGGGCGATTTATTTCCCGAAGTAATCTTACTCATCTCACTCCTCGTTGCTTCCGCTGACCACAACATCTCGGCCTCGGTGCCTTCAAGCGCGTTCGCGATGCCACACTTCTGAAAGAACGTACAACCATGGTCTATGGGATCGTGGCCCACGCCTCGCACGCCCCTCCCGAGAGCTTCTCCAGAGGTGCACGCTTCAGCCGACCGATCGTTTTAAACGCGTGGGAGCCGCTGCTGCCATTGCTGTTATCAAGCGCGCAAGTGAAACGATTTGACGATTTGTGTGAACTCCGATAGAAAAGCCTAGGCGCCTAGGCTTGCTGTGTCCGAAAATTCGTTGCTAAAAGCTTTGGCGCCATCTTGAGATGGCGATGGCTATGGGTGGGACGAAATTTCCGCTGTTTCGGCAGTTTCGGTTTGTATCCGATTCTAACGCGCATGCGATTTTTCGGCCAATTTTACGGAAAAAAAGTGCGCGTTAGAATCGGTAAATACGGTTAACTGTTCTAGGAAGTTGCTCTACATATTGCTTGCCGCGCTATTCCAGTTCGCAATTTATTTCAAACTGGCTGTATTATGCAAGGAAGTAATGTAAGTACGCCCAGTTATTTTAGCGGGTGCTTAAAATATCAAGAACGGACAGCGTTTTAAATGAATTTTCGCGTAGCAGTGACTGTCAAGTGTGCACACGAATTCGATTGTCATATGCCAGGCGCGCAAAATAATTGCAACACGAATGATATTTCCTCATAGTCATGAGCAGCAACTGCATACTTTCTTTATGATAGACATCCGCGTATCCTTTATATTCAAAGAAATCAAAACTAACCCAAAATCCCGGATAAATTACGAAGTTTTCTATTGAGATTTGAATTGTAGGTTTTCTGGTTATATTATGTTAAAAATTTTGTGTTGTTGTTCATTGTATGTTTTGTTTTAATAATGGTTTTGCCAGCATGAGGAGCTAGATTCCCTCCTCCTCCTACTTACGTAAGTACAACTGTATACAGTTGTACATTTTGTGAAGGGCATAAGGATGTACCCCATGCAGGATGCATGTGCCCAGCCTTCTCAAAGCATCACTGCTTAAGTGGGCTGGAAAATCTCGTACAGCCGGCTGCTAATTAAGCAGGTCGGCATTGCGCTAAGCCCAGCACATGAAAGAAAACACAGCGCGCTGACGCAGTCACGGCCGCGGGCTTTCTGGGGTGCTATTGGGGCTATTGGGGCTTTTTGGGGTGCTATTAAAGAGTGCGGCCGCGGGCTTTCGCCCGCGGTCGCACTGTTCAATAGCACTCCAAACCGAATGCATTGAAAAGGCAAGGTTCTCGCACAAGAGTGAAGACAAACGCAAGCGAAAAGAAGAAACGTGTACAGCAGAGACGCAACTACACCGCGACCGCAACTTTGAGCCCAGCCGACCGGCCGCGCATGCCTTCAACGCGGCCGCCGGAGCCGCCGCCGCAGCCGCCGACACAGCGCAACTCGCGATCCGGAGCGCCCTCTCAGCGCCTAGAGTAAACTCGGCGCCCGCTTTCGGCGCAGTTTCGAGTTGGTCACGGCGGCACGCGCGCGTACGGTGGCCTTGTGCCCATCTGGACGTGCGGTTTTAAAGAAAACATAAAAAATAAAAGCGGTCCGAGCAGCTCGGGGAGACCGCAGAAGGAAGGGAAGGGGGGGGGGGGGGGGGGGGGGGTCACTCAGAGGCGCGTGGCCAGGCATCGCCACCTAGTGTAGAGTTCCTCCCGCAGGGAGCTAATAGTTGCGCGACCCCTTTCCACGTGCCGCCGTGATGACGTCACTCTGGTTATCCATGCCACGCAGGGGAATCCCCCACTACGGCGGCGCCGCAGCCACCGATGCGGGCGGCACTGCGCCCCGCTCAGAACAGCAGCAGCAGCAGCAGCGTGAGCGACAGCGTGAGTTAATACTACTGACCCTAGGGCCCTATTCTCGACTGCACAAATTGCCGGCATTTCGCCCATGTTTTTTTGCGTAAGCACGACGTAAGCAATCAGTGACGGGCTGCACCTATAGCTATGACGACATGCAGTTAATTCATAGAGTTAATACTACTGACTCTAGAGCAAAAGATACCCGGCCAGCCGTGCATTGAAACCGTGCTACACCCGCGGCGCTGACATGATGCCACCCTCACAGCGTGCCCGCTGCCTTTTTGCCTACTAGAGTTGGCGGCAGTAGTCGGTATTCACCTAGTACCCAAACGCATTCCATCATGGAGCCACCGTTGCAGTGAGTGCGCCGTGAAAACTTTGCTGTTGCAGAAACGTGTGTTAAGTTTTTTCCTGTGGTAGGTAGCGAACTTTTGTGCCATGCTGCGGCGTTAAGATACAGTTTTGTGTTTCGGCTACTGAGAACGGTTACGCGCCTAGATTAGCGGGTATTTCGTACGCTCGGAGAGGTAGCTTTTGCGGGTGCGTCAGGGGAGTTTGGTCGTCGCTTCGGAGTTGAGCGGACGTGTTTTTTCGTGCTCCTGTGCTTCGGAGGGGCTTCATTTCGGCGGCCCGTGGCGGGCGCGGGCCGTGGACGTCGCCTGGCTTTCGCTCTGCTGGTGTGGGCGGTCAAGTGCCAGCTCCCGGCACACTCCGTCTCCAAAGCGGTCGGGACCGCTGCAGACTTCGCTCTTTCGTCCGCACCATGCTCGCGTCCGCGCTTCACTATTCCCTTCGAGGTTTCTCGTCTCCCGGACGCAGCATTACGCCAGCCAACAGTGTTCGTGGCGTGTTGTGTGCGACGGAATCGACCACAGTGGAACTACTCTTCTCTACTCTTTCCTCACATTTTTAATCTTTACTTTTCTTTCTCCTATCCTATTTCACAACTATTCCCGCTTCCGGACTGTGTTAAACGCAGGTGAGCTTCCATGAGAGGTTAATAATATCCCCAGTCCATTTATTTTCCTGCTTCCTTAAAAGAAATCACTTCCCCCTGATTGCTTTTTCCCTGATTTTTTCCTGGTGCCTTCCCCTGTATTCGGCGCTATGCGCTGTATTCTGTATATATCATTTTGTGTGTGCTAAAAGAGTTGAGTTGATATGCAGCGCTTGTCCTGTGTAGTCTTTTCTTTGTTGTCCCGTCTGTACAGCGCTAATTTAACATGTTTCACACGCCTCTCCACCCCCTGTATGCGTCAGCTGATTGTTTTCGCAATCTATTGAGGTGCTCTTTACAACTACTTGCTTTTCTAGCGAATTGAAGTTCGAACTGGACAACGCTTCCAAGAAATGCATGTAAATGGAAATCGTATTTGTGACTGCACTTTATGCTAAACAAACATGCTTTCTGTGCCTGTTCCTGTGCCTGTCTACGAGGCCCCTGCAGCACGTGTGTCAACTTTTTTCTCCAGTTGAAATGCTTTTAGGTAGTGGCCCTTGCATTAGCTTAGATTCAATAACCGTGAAATACCCAAGCCTAATATTACTAAGTTATGTGCATCAAGAAACTCACTCAAGAGATTTTCCGTTTTTCTAGGTACGCTTAGAGAATTTGTCATTGATTGTATGCTTGTGGACGTCACACAAGGTACATGATTAATGTTGTCAGGTTACATTAGGTCGCAATAATTCTATTTAATAGCAGCTTAAACAAAATCTCACAAAAAAAAACCAGAGACTAGAAGATATCATGTAGAACGCGCATTTCCATTCTGGGTTTGTGGAACTATAGCTTTCAGTACTTCCAACTACAAAGAAAGTAGTGCAAGTGTTCATTAGTCGCTGCAGGGCTCTTTACCTTTTAAAATTTCATGCCCCCTCTCCCAGAATAAAGAAAGAGGAAAATTGTGTGAGGAAACTAACTATTTCCAGCAAAGCTATGGCAGGTTTAAAGCCAATAACAGACAGGGTTAAAAGCCAAAAAACCTTTTTGAAGAAAAACAATTTCATGATAAAAAACCTAAGCACTGGAGAAGAGGAGAACAACGAAATAAACAAATACAAGCAGAGGCAGCATAAAAGAGCAAAAAATGAACAAAGCAAATGCAATTCTACGAGGCAGTTAGTCACGAAAGCTTGCCACGAAGGAGCAGACACTTCAGGAGAAATTTTTAAAAATTAGAAATTATGTACCCTATTTACATTATGTACACAGAAAATCAACATATTTCAGTGGTTTTAGACAAGATGGAGCTGAAGTAGCCAAATCAGTTCTTGCCTTGAAGAAGCAGATTGCAGTGATTAAGAGAGAAAAACAGTCACAGGTGCTGTAGGGGTGTTACCAGCATGCAGCATCCTTCGTTTGCCCATTTTGTCATTTTGCCTGCTTCTTTTATGCCTATCTTTTTTCGCCAATGTGCTTTTTTTGGTACTGGCCATTTCCTCGCCACGTTTTTTTTTCTCCCAAATTTTTTATCCTTTATTTTATGCCAGTCCTTTCCTTTCCTTTCAAGTTTACTGTTTCCATTTCCACATGTAGCACAGCCAGCTGGACAGTTCTTCTTCTTCTTTCCTTGGTTAACCTCCCTAGCTTTCTTCTACAGTTTCTTCCTTTCTTTGAAGTCGCACATTAGGTCATCTTAGCCTTGCTCTTACCATCACAAACTTCCCTAGAGGTCTGGTGGTATTACTGGTGGTGAAATAAAATTTGTTTGATAAGAATTGCTTGTACATGACCCTCTTCTTTGCTTTTCTGTGTTTATTTTTGCTTCTGATACACGGACTTATGGCATTGCGATGGCCCATTATTTTTGATGAAAATAAGAATGCTGATGACCACAATCTGAATGAACATTAGCCAGAAGTTTCATAATAAGCTACAGCATTATCGGAACCCAGCTTCGGTAATGCAACTTCGTCATCATCCTTGTTGCTGTGAGCACGCTGGAATGGAAGCGTGGAAATTCTACAAGGTCTGGTGTGGCACCTTTGTGGCCACCGGTTTGATGTTGGCATAAATGAGAAGGCTGTGCTACACATATCGAATTCCTTCGTTCTATCGCGTATCGCATTCGCATATCGCATTCCTTCCTTTTATCTAGTGTATACAGCTGAAGAACGTCTCCAGATGGCCCTGGCTGAACCGATACGTGCAGATGTAACTGTCGCAATTGAGAGTTTCATTTTATTGTCGGCTTTCTTAATGACTGCCATATGCAATGCACAGTAAGTGTCTGAATACTCTATATCTCGAAAACAGCGCGGAAAGACGTAGACTAAGAAGAGAAATACACAGGACGACGCGCACACAAATACACAGGACGAAGCGCGTCGTCCTGTGTATTTCTTCTTATGTCTACGTCTTTCCGCGCCTATTTTCGAGATGAATCAGCACAAACTCGCCCAACGCATCCTGTGTGAATACTCTATATTAGCGATTGATAGTCTCATGCTAGGAAGTCTGATTCACCTGCTATAGTTATGTTTGGCAGCTGTTTCAAAATTAACCACAATGATTGAACTAATGAGCGGCAATAAAATTTATAGGTGCACTCAAATTAATTTACTTTTCAAGGGAGACGTATATCCTTCGTCAACTTCGCCTTGCACAAAATACATGACGGTCCCATCGTGACCCAAGAAAGCGCATATGTGTGTTACCTCAACATGCTTCCTAGGCGGTTTCTGTTGACAGACAGATTTCCGGCCGAACCCGCAGGCATTTCAGGCAAAACCGCCTGCAGGCGGGGTGGTCCTGATAATGGGCGTGAACAGAAGTGGCCGTTTCCGTTCATTGGCGAAGGCACCCAGGGAAGGACAGAATAATTTTTCTTAACGCCCCACCACACGAGTGCCCATCTCGCATGAATGAAGCTTACCTCCTCCCCTTCCTCCTCTGTGCAGGTATATACATGGGCCGTATGAGAGTATAGGTGCAAGTATACCTAATTAAACAACGTCGCTGATCCCCCGAATTTAAGAAATGTGTCATGCAAAGCATCAAATATATTTTCGAAAATTTCAGATTGCGTGTTTCAGCGATCGAAGGAGCATGCACCAATCGCACACACCCATACAGGATTTCTACACCTACATTCGGGATTACCTTTCGGCTTCGCCTTGTCCTCCTCTAGAAAACCACCTTATCGTGCAAAAAAGTTACCATTATTATTATTAGTTGGCGGTTGTTTTATCCCTCAAGTACTCAAGTAAAACAA